>JBAMIB010395200.1:0-10475 GCA_037177415.1 Kaempferia rotunda | reverse complement strand
ATAATATAATATAATATATTATATGACATTATATTATATTATCAATAATAATAATAACTTTATTTAATTTATAAATAAAATTAATAAAATATCAAATTAATTTAGTTGTTAAAATGTATAGGGTTGAATCATGGGTAATTTAGTAAATGTAAAAGTAGGTTATGCACTAAAACCTCCAAACAAATAAGTTTTTGTTGTATTACTTAGATTTGAACTAAACACAATTATGTTATGTTTTATTCCCACCTTGGTAATGTGATTACTTGGTAATCACGTTACCAAGGTTATATATGATTACTTGAACCAGATGCACACTAAAAGTTAAAACGAGGGAGGGGTGTTTTTGAAAAAATAGCAAAAATCATAGACGTAAAGTTGAGTTTCCCACCTTGAAGCGCTCTGATTGTTCATGGTCGAGCTCGAGCCTCGAGGCCAAAACGAATCCAAATCGTCGGAGCATTCCGATCAAAGGCCGCCTGGCTGGCTGCTTGAGCGAGAGAACTAACGGATGCCGTCTGATTCAGTCGGCTCAACGGTCACCGCTTGATTCATGGACTATGAGTGCTTCAATCTCTTCCTCAATCCTCAGTTGTGTGGTTCGCGTTCCTTCTCAAAGTTTCGATCTATTACTCGGCATTTGCACCGGCAAAGGTTATGGTCGCTTGGCTTTGCTGAGAAATGGAGTGTTGCTACGGTCTCTCTGTGCGGCCCTCAACATCGTCTCTTCTCAGTCCTCAGGTATATGTCTTGAAATCTTAGTTGTGCTGTTAGAGAGTAAAGACCTAGGGAAAGTTTGGTATCTTCGTATTCGTTGCGATTAATATGCATGCTCTCATTTTCTTTTCATTTTTCTAAGATGGGACAGATTTACTGGACACACTTATATTTCTTTAACTAATCTTCTTTTAAATCCGGGTTTTGCTTTGGTTTTTCCTAGCATGTTAATATTGTTAATATTTTGCATCCATAACGGAAATGGACATTTGTTTCCAGGCAGAATTATTCTTCGTCTAATTCTCACAAACACACACACAGATTGAGAGAGAGAGGTTCGTTAAAACGGGACAATTAGGAAATTGGACTCCGATTGTTAACAGGCGACTTGGGTAAGCAAGGAGTATTTGTGAAAATGGATGTTTACAATTAATTCTTCAAAGATCGTTATGGTTTAACTTACCCAGGGAACTTGGGATCCTACGGATGAACATAACTGTAGATTAGATTAACTTAGGAGTAAATCCTTCTTTTTTACAATCGAAAAGCTAGTTCTGATGTTATAAGTCCTGATATATGTTCTATCTTAATTAATTATTTTTCTCAAAAAAGAGGTAACTGTACTAATTGTAGTTTAAAATTATTAAAGACTATTATCAACTTAAAATAATATTCTGTTTTCAATCATAAGACACTATAGTTTTAGATTAATGGTATTCTGAACATATTGTAGCTCATTCACGAAAGTCATTTTGGACTTTTGCCTTGTTCTTTCTTAAACGTAATCTGCACAAATAATTTCCGTTGTCTTGGAGTTATTCTGTTGATCTATATTGCAGAAATTTTGCTTACACATTAAAGAGCAAATCATGATCCCATTCAAGATTGACAATTTTTTCTGAAGTCCATGGGGTGGATAATTTCACAAGGCTAAAATGATTCTATTGTTTTTTTTTCTGCTACAGGGAATTTCTTCATCATACACTTTCAAAAGAAACTACCTTGACTTCCATCAGAAGGTGCTAGTGCTACCCCTCAGCGCTAATAGATTGGACCTGTTCCTTCCCAAGCAAACCTTGCCTCTCAAATACACAAGAAAGCACAAGGGAGTCATATTTGCTGTGTCTAATCGGCAAGCTTGGGATTTTGGGAGATTTTTCAGAACTTTGTATTTTTTTAACGGACCTCCTAATCCTGCCAAGGTTTGACCCTTCTTTACGGCATGAAGAGATGCATTACTTTTGTTTCTTTTGTTTGTTGTACTAGTATAATGATTGGTTTACATTTGTGTAGTTCATCGAGTCTCTAATTGAGAAGCTGTCAAGTTCAGCGTCAACTGAACCATCGAAAAAAATGGAAACATCTGGTACAGTGCTGGTAACTGGGGCTACTGGTGGGGTTGGACGAAGAGTGGTTGACATATTAAGGAATAAAGGCCTTCCTGTTCGTGCACTGGTACCTCATATACACTCCATACAGTTAATTCAATTAATTTGATTATTATTTACCTTTTTCTCAACTGTAGAAGTTTTAGTATTTCTAATTATTTGAAAGCCAGGTTAGGAATAAAGAGAAAGCAAGATCGATGCTAGCACCAGATGTTGACCTGGTGAGATGAATATATCATTTATATTTTTTTTCTCCATGCGCTTTCTTCAAAATCCCGAAATAAAAGGAAAATGGCACTTGGTCAAGTAACATACATTATTGAAAATTACTTAGTAAAAAAATTTTCTTTTAACTTTTCAAAGCAGTTATATGTCTGTCTGAAAGTATGATCATTTCCAAGTTGTTAGAGGTTTTGGGGTTGTACTTAACTGGCAGTTTGCGTATTTGCTATGTTTCAGATTGTTGGGGATGTCACTAAGACAGAAACACTTTCTCCTGAATACTTCCAGGGAGTGAGAAAAGTCATCAATGCCGTCTCTGTAATAGTTGGTCCAAAGGAAGGAGATACTCCTGATAGAGCAAAATACAGCCAAGTATGTATCTGCTTGTATACAATTTGTATGATTCAACTTCGACAAATGTCTGTTCTGGTTGATGTGATTTGAGTATTATTTGATACAGGGAATCAAATTTTTCGAACCAGAGGTGCTAGGATACATCCTTTGTTAACTACGTTCTTTTTAGAATTTTCAAACCTTAGATTATTGCACCTTCTATCCATGAAACTTGTAGTGTAACCTTGAAATTCAGTTACATTTGTCAGGTTAAAGGAGATTCCCCAGAAAAGGTCGAATTTATTGGAATGCAAAATCTGATAAATGCAGTAAAGAATAGTGTTGGACTGAAGGATGGAAAATTGTTATTTGGGTCCAAAGGTATTCAATCTAAGTTGCAACGTTTTCCTATATTCCAATATATGAATTTATATTACAAATCTTGACTGGGTGGCATACAAATATTATACTTGGATTCTCTGCAACTAACTTACCTTATGCACTTCAAGATCCTTGGGTTAATATGTCCTTGCTTGTACTGATTAGTCAACATATCAAATCTGTTATCTTTTCTTTTTTCCGTTTTTGTTTTCTATGTCCTCCATAATAATTAATTTACCCATTGATTTTTTCATAAAATTTTCTGGAACTGACTAGAAAGTTTTATTTATTCTCTTCTAGGAAATATCACAGGCAAGTTTGTTTGGGGTGCATTAGATGATGTTGTCATGGGAGGTGTTAGCACAAGCGAATTCCAAGTTGATCCTAAGGGTAACGAAGACAGTGGACCAACTGGATTATTCAAAGGTATATCCTTATGCTCATTTTACTCATTTCTTAAGGTGGCCTGAGTTGAGACCATGTCTTACGTCAAGGTTGCTTAATTTTCCTGATTTTTGTTTCTGAATCTAGACACTCTTCTTCAGGTGTAGTTTCAACTGCAAACAATGGAGGGTTCACTAGTATCAGGACTAAGGTAAGTGAATATTTCTTGGTTAAATGTTAGCATGATGATCTTTCTCTGATAATATTGAGGAATTTGTTTGGATTTGTAACTATTGGCTGGTAGATATAATATATTTATTGTTTAAATGTTAGCATGATGATCTTTATTTGAGAATATTGAGAAATATATTTGGCATTGGTTGGTGAATTTACTGAATTTTTCTTTTGCTTTTTTTTCAATGACCTTATTGCGACAAGCTGAGCATAAATTAATTTTGTTAGAGATCTCTGAATTTTGATGCATAAATTCCATTATCTTTGTTAGTCTATATCCAAAATTTTCTATCTATGATTCCGGAGCATATTCTAAGCTGTAATTACTCTAATGCATACATTATCATCCTAAACTATCATTTCCATTGTTCTAGCCTCAATAATAAGTTGTTCTCTTATATTTTAATCTCACACATCTCTTTACATTTGCTACTACTTTCTAATAGCTACGTATTTGTCATTAAACATTCATAATATATTCTTTTTAGTTATGTGCATCTCTAGAAAATTGCATAGCAATAGTCAGCAATTAATTTTTGGGAGAAAAATTAAAA
Organism: Kaempferia rotunda; assembly: GCA_037177415.1. Classification (NCBI taxonomy): domain Eukaryota; kingdom Viridiplantae; phylum Streptophyta; class Magnoliopsida; order Zingiberales; family Zingiberaceae; genus Kaempferia; species Kaempferia rotunda. Next base: position 6,265 of record JBAMIB010395200.1, on the reverse strand, counting down.
GGGTGACCATTGTGGGAAATTCATCTAAAGCACGCCCTTTCTTTTCCTCTATCCCTATTTAGCCTTCCCTAATTCATAATAGATTTTCATAAAATCCTAATTTGAATTCAAATAATACAAGAATTGATTTTTTTCTTTATAAAATACTTTTTTTTTTACATAAAGTTACAAAGTTTAAGAATTTGGGTTTTATACATCTGAATTTTAAGTCTCTAAAATCAAATTTTGAAAACTTGGTTTTTTAAATTTTACAAGCCTTAATTTACGAAATCTATACTTACAAAGTCCTAATTCTCACAATAAGTTTTATAAAGATTCATTTTGTCTGAATTTTATAAATTTTTTAACAAATTCCATAATTTACTTCTAGAGAATAAGAATTTCAATTTATAAAAATAATATAAATTAAGATATAAACTAATATAAACATAATCAACTTTTATAAAATAAAATTTATAACAACACCACAAAAATTAATTATTTCAAAATACAAACTTTATTTTTTATAAAATCTGGATTTACAAACCAATCAAATGTTTAGGATTATAAATTTCTATCTAATTTAGTATTAAAAATATTATAAATTGAAAATGACTATCTAAATAATTTTAATATAGGAGTAAGAGAGTGATTAGGAAATGGATGATATTTTTTTAAAAGCATGGCACCCCTTTTTAATTTTTTAAAAGGGCATTTTTTTTATTTTTGGTTTCATTGTCAAATAATTTGCAATTGGCTCCAGAATTTGTCGATGCCAGAAGACCTTTCAGCATATGATGGTATTGAAATGAGAGTTAAAGGTGATGGACACCGTTACAAGCTCATTTTAAGAACCAGTTCTGATTGGGATACAGTTGGTTATACTGCAAGCTTTGACACTATAAGAGATCAGTGGCAGACTGTAAGTTCACCTTCACTTAGATACTTACTTTTCAATGATCAGCTACTTGGCCTAACTGTACCCTGCTGGATTCAGATAAAGCTACCATTTTCTTCATTTAGGCCTGTATTTCGTGCACGGACTGTGGTTGATGCTGCACCCTTTGATTCAAGCAATATCATTGCAATACAGGCTTGTTTCTTATGCTCTTTCGCCTTCTTTTTTGTTACAATAAATGCTTCTTTTTTTCCCCCTAAATCTGCCTTGCAACCTTATACAGCTCATGTACAGCAAGTTTGAGTATGATGGGAAACTCAATCCTACTTTTGAGGAAGGATCATTTCAGCTTCCATTTTCAAGCATACGAGCGTACATTAATGACCCTATCACCCCAAGGTATCAAGTTTTCATCATAAAGGTGACCCTAGTAAGTAGTATTGTAAAAATAAAGGAGATCACACTATTTAAAAAATAAAGAAATCATACTATTCTTAAAAAATGTGGATGTTTTAGAACTAAAAAGAATGTGTTGCAAAGCTAGCACCACTGCAAAGGTTATATTTATGATCGTTAGATAGTATTTTCTGCATAAATAATTTGCATTTGTCGAGCACAGAATATATTAGTTGGCTTGTTATGGAAGAACCAGACCTCTGATGTGGCTTCATTAGGCAGGTTTGTACACGTGAGTTCTGCTGGGGTTACACGACCTGACAGACCTGGACTGGATCTCAGCAAACAACCACCTGCTGTGCGCCTGAACAAAGAGTTAGACTTTATCCTCACATATAAACTGAAGGTGACTGATGAAGATAACCTGAACATATTTCCATATATCGACCATTTCAAGTTTCAACAAATTCTTAATATGATTTTTACCAAAGGGTGAAGATTTGATACGTGAAAGTGGTATTCCTTACACGATTGTCAGACCATGTGCACTAACTGAAGAGCCTGCAGGAGCTGATCTCATTTTTGATCAAGGAGACAATATAACGGTATTCAAGTTATCAAGATAATCATAATTTTTGATAGCCTAAATCAATCAGGATTTCTATTGCCTATGCTTTCAGGGTAAGATCTCAAGGGAAGAGATTGCACGAATATGTATTGCAGCTCTTGGAAGCCCATATGCATGTGGGAAGACTTTTGAGGTAAAGGGGTTTTACATGTCTGACCTTTTAGATTAGGGCTAAATGTTTAGTTTTGTTCTTGTCTCTCTTTTTTTTTTTGTTTTGAGGAATTGTCTCATTTAACATTTTATAAGTTTATCCTTCTGGAATTTCTCCCTCCAATAGATATCCCGTGACGATGGTTTGCTGGCTGAGTAACTATCTATCTGGTACCTGTGCTCTAGTTGAGCATCGAGAAAACATTTTCTTCACAATGAGTTCTCCAATGTCATTTGTCACTGATGAAGTGATGAAACTTTAAACTGGCAAAACTCTTGCCGACTAGTATTTTAAACTTTTTTTATCATGAAAAACATGATTCTTAATACAACCCTCATCTGTTTACCATGCAAGAGGCACATGGATTGATTCCACATGGTTCAGTTCTCAAGCTAATATGCTCATATAAAAGTAACATTACATGATTTATTCATCTTAATAGTAGTTAACTAAGGAACTAAAGAAGCTATCAATTCAAAGATCTACCATTCATTTTAGTGGATTCATTGTAAAGGTTAGTTATCTTTTCATATATTCGCTGGACAAGTACTATTGCTCATCACGTCTCTATGCAGGTTAAAAGTACTGTGCCATTTAGTGAACCTTATGTAATCGATCCCGAAAACCCCCCTCCGGACAAGGACTACGACGAGTACTTCAAGAACTTGAAAGATGGTATAACAGGGAAAGAAGCCTTAGAAGGGACACCAGTGCCAGTTTGATTATTATATAACTGCAGTAGAGAATGGTTTGTCCTAAACTAGTTGCCATCTCCAAATTAATATATGTGACTCAACAGTTGCATCCATACGGTTCTGATATCAGTTGCAGGGATTGAAGCTGGAAAATAGTTTATATTGATGTTGTAATATGATAACAAAATTCAAGGCCTCATTCTTTTCTACTGAGGCTTCTGAAAATTTGTCAATTCTCTGTATCTTCCATCCATGTTTAAGGGAAAAGCTTATGATAAAATCTTAGAATATAGAAATAATTTAGCATCTCAATTCTTATGTGTATTTTATTCCATTGAACCACTTCTAGCTATCTGTCTGATTAACAGTCTTGAGGAAAACTTATTCTTAGGGATGTGTCGGTGGCCGACGGAAGGAGAATGCCTAACAAAACAATATAAAAAATAATTAAAAAAAATCTTTTTAAAATGTGGCTAAGTGTGAGATTTAATACGACCTCACATTTTAAAGTGTGAAGTGTCTAGAGACTGATCGTCCCAACCACGGAATATTGAGCACAAATATTGGGCTGGACCATTCAAAACTGAGCTCCCACTCCTCACGGTTAAAACTCCTAAGCATTAGCCCGGTTGGCCCTACCGTCGGTCGGATCCTACGAGATTTAGCTCCCGCTCCTCATGGTTATAGCTCTTAAGCATTAGCTTAATCGGCTCTAGCACCAGCAGGACCCTTTGAGACTCAGTTCCTCGCTTCTCATGGTTACAACTCCGAAACATTAGCTCGGTCAACCCTAGCGTAGATTGGACCCTTTGGGACTTAGCTCACCACTCCTCATGATTAAAGCTCATAAGCACTAGCCCAGTCGACCCCAATGTCGACCGTGCCCTTATGGACTTAGCTCCCCGCTCCTCATGGTTACAACTCCTAAGCATAAACTCGGTTGGCCCCAGAGCGGCCGAACCCTTCGAAACTCAGCTCCCTCCTCCTCCTCATTACAACTCTTAGCATTAACTCGGTTGATCTCAGTGTTGGTTTGACCTTCCAGGACTCAGCTCTTCTCCCAGTAATACCTGGTCGGCCCTGACGCCCCGACACAGATCGGCTCCGACGCTGGCCGACCCACTTCCAGGAGACAACATTGTTAGGAATTATAACTGCCTGTTAGAGAATAACACTTTGCACAAGAGAATATTCTACTACACTATCACACAAAAGCAAAAGAACCTTTCTCTGCCAAAGAAAAAGGTACATCATTTCCTTCATTATCTGACACCTGATATTCCTTGACACCTCATTATAACTGAGGTCATGAAAGTCAAAGTAAAAAGGACTCCTCTGCATTAGTCAAGTACGCGCATACACATTCATACTGCCTTTCCATTGTTCATCATCTTCTTCATTTTTTCACTTTTCTCTGCCCGTGTTCTAACTTGAGCATCGGAGTGCCTGTGCTAGGGACCCTTTTTTGGTTCTTGCCTTAACGCTCCTATGTGTCCTCTTTGTGGTGTGCGCAGACCCTTGAGTATTATCTTCCATCTGCTTTTTCCGCAATGCAAGCAGGAGAGATTCATCCGCGAGTCTCCTTTCCGTCAACATCCCTGCCATCTCTGTCCTCATTACTGGTGTATCCGTCTACTCAGCTTCTGGACAGGATCATATGTTGATCTTTTATCATAACATAGGCCCTGTAATTCGACATGTTTGTTTGTTCATTTCCATGTTTGTCGTCTCACCTAAATGTAACATTTCTTCACCTGTCTTTGATCTATCTAATACTGCTAATTTTATCTTCTGGATTACACTCTTGATTGAATTCTGATTCATGATTCATGTCTATGTAGGTAAACTAGTGTTTCACTTCTTTGTTGATTCCAATTTTACAGCTTTATTTAAAGAGCCTTCGTATGTGTTTCCAGGAAGCTCCTGGTGGCTTCTTCTGTTTGGAGGATCGTGCAGTTTTTTTGTCGAAACTGTGATGTTTATATACCCACAATGAATCCACATGTCAGAGTTCATTAAAGGTTCTTGCTGACAGGCCTGCAAATCGGACTTCATTCTGTCCAACCGCTGAATCTAATTGCTAGTCAACATTTGAATTCTGCAGGAAGAGAGCAAGAATCAGCCCCATTCAATTGCTGCCCACAAACATGCTGCCTACGCCTTGCCCAGTGAAACAAATCAAACTCAATCTACCCCCCTAAGCAGGGATCTGAAGCTGCCATCTGTTGGTTACAGTACTTATAGGAAGACACCTGACTGGCCTCTGGATGATTTGTTTGTGTTTCCTTCTAAGAGCGATCTTCATATCAATGATAATGATTCTTCTCAGATATGAACTTTCTAATTATCTTTCTTATTGTTGTCTATAAGCATCACCACAGCATTACTGGTTTTTGTCCATGGTTGCTAATCCATCCGATTGAAACAATTGAGTATTCCATGGTGTGTAATTATGTGTTTAAATTGCAGATCGTCAAGTTGCCGCTAGGAAGCACAGATGGATCAAGCTTTTATTGCTCTCCTGGTACAGAGATGGGGGTACAGAGATGGGTTTGGAAAAATGTTTGGCCAGTATGCCTGACTTCTCATGGATTGTACCAGATTCTGATTCTGCATTACAGCCTACAGTAAGGGATTTACGGTTGCAAAAAGACAGCACTGTTCTTCATCTCCAAATGGCATCTTTGGGCATGTATGGAATTCTCCAAGATCTTAAACTTCCATATCATCTCGTGAAGCTTAGAATGAGTCAGTGAAAGTCGCGAAAATGATTAATACAGCAACTATACTCTGCACCAGTATGTTTCTTAATCCAAGGTGTTTCTATTCTTCAACAACAGCATTAGCATTTAGCATTTGTGTCCTGCTCAAGGGGAGGTCTGTATTTCTTACCCCAAAAAAGTGAGGTTTGTATTGTTTTGATGACCTAAATCATGAGTTAGATAAAGAATCAATGTTAAACATACTCTTTTACCCTTTACCGAGCATGAGATGTTTTCCATTGTTTTTCTTTATTTGAGTTTTAGGATCATGCTAGGTTGATAAGCAATGGACTGAAAGGTCACAATTATATTCAGTTGATTGGCCATGATTTTGTTTTTTTTAAAAGTCATCTGGTCACATCTCAAGAAGTCCCAAATTATGGAATGATCGATCTTGAACAAATGGGACACTATTCTTGCAGTCAAACAAAAGAAATAAAATAAATGATCAAAGATGAATTTTGTAACGCCCCAAAATTTCCACGGAAATTTTATATGCATCTAGTTTTATACTTAGCATATGTTTGAATGAAACTTAAGCCAAAATAGAACAAATCATATAAAATAGGTGGAGTAGAGTTTTGATCCTTGGATCTCTTGCTCCAAGATACAAGAGGTAACCAAGGGCTCTAGTGAAAGTTATTGATAGATAGGGAAGAGAGCTCTTGATAAGGGTAAAGAAGTAGGAGAAAAATGACAAATAAAATAGGTGGAGCAAGGAATTGACCTCAAGACCTCTTGCTCTTATTATGCATG
>JBAMIB010395191.1:0-10476 GCA_037177415.1 Kaempferia rotunda | reverse complement strand
TTCAGCCCAGCACGGTCGTATGACTTCCACACAGCCATGTGGATTCACCTGATCATAGCCCAGCACGACTGTGTGTCTACCACGCGGTCGTGTGACTCTCAGCCCCACACGGTCGTGTGGATCTACACGGCCGTGTGGGCGGCCGTGTGGCCGGCTAGAAGAGTTTTCTATTTAAAGGGGTTTTCCCTATCTTTCCAAGGGGAGGAGGTTTCTCCCCTTGGGTGAGCCGCAAAGGTTCCGAGGCATTTCCGAGGCGTTGTAATCATAAGATGTTGCGCCACTAAGATGTAGGATGGACGGGGAGGATCCGACTAACGATAAGTCGATTGGGTGGGTACTATGCTCATAGGTGTAAGTTGATTATTAAAGGATCTGATCGGATCGAGAGCGGTCAGATGGGTACTATAACCATAAGAGTGGTCGAGCACTGGAGGATCCGACCAACACCAAGCCGGTCGAGTGGGTGTTGTGCCTATAAGCTAGGCACTAGAGAATCTGGTCAGCACTGAGCCGGTCAGCTTTGTGCTAAGCGCTTGTGACCATAAGGTGTGGGGAACTGGGCTCCGTGTGAAGTTTAAGCGGCTATCTTAAGTGACCCGACCGACCGATCCTGAGGGGTCGCTCAGCCTACCTACGTATTCTTTAACTTTAACCACCACATCACATAAATTTTGACCGCCCCATCCTCTAAAACTTTAATAATCATATCATATTAACACTTGGCCTCATACTAACCTTGGACCCTTCGGAGTCCTCCATAATGAGGCGTTTCAGTATCCTACGATTAAAAAAAACATTTGAATTAAATAATACTATCTCCTAGTGAAAAAGATACTTAAATAATACTAACACTTGTCGAATCAATCAAATTTGTTTACCTCAGCAAGTATGATTCTTTAAGAGAAATCAAACCAACAATGAACTGTGCTACGTCTAATTTTCTTGCTTAAATGATTAGAAATTTAGAAAGCACTCCCCGCCCTAACTTGAACTAAATTATAAATAAATAAAACACAAATTTTAATTTCAATGGATGGCTTCAAATTTCTTTTCAATATATTCAGGTGCCAACTATACTATATGAACACACCTTAGCTCATACTATATTATAGGTTTATATAGTCATATACTTAAGTATATGTCTCATGCATCCACATTCTGCAATTTAATTGATCAAATATATTATAATTTTAAAATTCAGTGTAGTAAAAGCTTTGGAATATAGATATAACAGTAAAATCTTAAAATTAGTATTTGTGTAATGCAACTCTCCATATTTGATTGATTAATAATACCACTGTTATTCTACCAACAGTGAATAAAGTGGCAGGCTATTGCAGCGAGTAAACAAACACAAAGAAACAAGTACGATAATGTGACAGATTGTTGTAGGGAAATAAAAAGAGCACGATTACGATTATTTGATGCAATTAACATCCACTGGAACCTTACGCAATCGATCCTGAGTAGGTGGAACCAGGATAATTTATTGATTCTGATTATAAAAACTTTAATGTTGATGTTTTTTTGTTTCGGTAATTGAAGTAATATTTAGGTGAACACTCCGATCTCAAAGAACAATCAACAAGTAAATCTCAAAAAGTACATATGAATTCTGACATTGCATCTCGATATTACCAGTGATTTGAACTCTTCTAAGTTCTAACATTCAAAAATACCCAACGTGAGATTCGAATTTTCATTGTTTGAGAATCATGTTGCCCCTTACCATTGCCGATGCATGATCAAATCCTGACCTTCTGAATTTTAAATGATTATAATTTTTTACTCCGGATTTAGAATTAAACTGTTGGTCACATATACAAAATTTAAAAATCTATGTTACCTGGTGCTCATATCTGTGAATTTTTAGATTCATATTCCACCGTTTAGGCATTCAACCGAGCCATCAAAGATTTTATTATTATTTTTAATAATTTTTATTTTTATAATATTTAAAATACTTTTGATAATTATAGATCATAGTTAATCTATAATAGCATCTTATTTTTAATAATTTTAATTTCAATTTCTTTTTCTAAAAAGATACATTTTCTTTCTTTAACCGATTGAATTCCTGCCTCACAGGTCAACTAATAAATAAATCTGAAAAACACAAATAGATTCTAACATGACATCCCAACGTCACTAATAATTCAAATTCTTAGACATTTAGAAATACCTAACGTGCAATTTGAACCTTCATTGTTTGTTTGAGAATCAAACTTCTCTTACCACTGCACCTTACACGAAGTAAAAACAGGAAAAAAAATTCTTCTCGAGTAATACAATTGATGTGTGATCGTGAATCAGTCATTAGATTAATTCTTACTTGGACCTAGCTTATTTTGCATCGGCTCAAATGCAGATCTTCCTATTTATCTTGCTGTTAACTCTACAAGATCACTCATTACGACAACAACCTCCATTATAATAAAAACGTATGCAAAGAATATATGCACAGCGAGATAATATAAATAACCTCAATCTTATTTCAAAATATGTTAGCATAGAATACATTTGGAAAGAATAAAACTGATCGCCAGCTAAAAAATTGAGAGTATCATTGTTAATTGTTAATGGCGCTGTATTATTAAAAAAAACTCCAAAAAATCTATACCGACTTTGATCCAATTAAATGCCCATGCAACTGATATACAAATACTCTGTAAAATCTTAAGACAGTCAAAACGAAAAGGTTAAACAACTTGCAGCCTAGCGAATTGACAATCTCTACTTGTAAAACGAAATTCAAAAATAAAAATAAAAATCAATCTTACCCTTCTTTCGGTCTTGCAATATGGCTTCTGTTAAAATAAATGAAAAGTTAAATAAATCATGATGTTAAGAGTGGAATGGATAACAAAAGACATCATCAAACTCACAATAGATTACATCTGCTCCACTAAGATGCAAACAAATGCAAGGATGTCAAAGCATACATCACAAGGGAAGAATTTGAATTTAAGATCTCAGATGTGTTCAATATATTACAGTTAGGCAACAATGCGAGGAACTTACCGCCGAATTAATTCGACCATACATGTATCAAACCTTGCTTGTTGCCTGTGTAAATTTCATTCCTATCCTCGTCAAAAAATAGTGCTGTCACATCTTCAAGTGCTTCTCTGACAGTGCTTCTGATCAAAGATCTACCAGTGTCACCTCTTTTGCGAGGACTGATCTGAACTGCAGGATCCGAAGCAGATATCTTGGCTATGCATTTACCAGTCAGGATGTTGCTCATGTTGATGGAACCAACGGTCGAGACTAAAAAAAACACAACAGGTTTACTAACATCGAATTTGCTACAGCAACAATGTTAATGAAGAAAATTCAATATACCTTCTCCCTCATTGCCATGTCCCTCTTCAGCTTTACAATATGAAATTATCAGATCTTGATCACTAGTTATGTAAATATTATTAGTGTTGCAATCTGGATGCCACAGCAAATGATCTTCAAAAGAGGTGACTAGCTGACCACGGAAATTCCAAACAGCAATTGTCCTATTTCGGAATGTTAGGAAAAGATGATTCTCATACAGAAAGATAAAAGCTGATGGTGTCATAAACTCTGTCCTGCTAACCTCTGTAATCTCTGAATTTCTCACCTGCTCAATGGAATGATGATTTTAGCTTGTTAGAGGTCAGTACTATTCTAGAGGAAAAAGCAGAATAGAGAAACTCACATCAAAAATCTGTAGATTCTCATTTTCCTGCTTAACGAGAAGCTTCTCATTGAATTGCTCAATAAAATCAACCTTCTTGCTTCGGTGTAACAAGTGTTTAAATGATTTCAACACAGTGCCATCCTCAATTGAGAGTATCTTTAATGGAACACAATTAGGTTCTCTATTGAATATTAACAGCATTATTCCTGGGCTGTATCAATTTAGAACATAATAAGATTTTAAGCCTGAATTGCCATAATACTTAAATGAACACTAGTGATAAAAATAAAAGGAAATAGTACCTGATCTTGATCTCCTGCACATTCTTATCTGAAATTGCATACAGAAATGTGTAGTTCTTGAGATCAAAAACCTTGTAGATGCTACAAATATAGTCAGTCATCAGGATAATTATTAGCATTCAGTATCACAGATAGAACATGCATCAAACACACTGCTTACCCATCCTGTGCCGAGTAAGTTAGGATCTTGCCATTTACATCATCAAATTCGACAAAGCCAGGCCATTTAAGAGATTCACTTTCAAAAAGTGGGAATCCAGCATTTAATTGGTTCCTTTTAATATATCTGTCAATAAATAAGTTAAAGCGTCAACTGTAACACTCAATTTTTAAAACATGATATGTATAAGATGCTGATAGGCACTAAATAGCATTCTACCAATAGCAGAACAAATAAGAATGAAAGCCTACTCTGTAAGAAATATGTGAAGATGAGAAAACCCAAAAATTGACAGCGTGCAGGAAGAGAATGAGAGGGAGATCAATAGGTTTGTCACAGTTGGCAGTGATTACACAATAAGGTGTATGCCTAAATCACCTACTTCAAACAGAATAAAAAGAACTCTGTTTAATTATCAAACTATAACTTATTGAATAATAACTCTTAACTTGCTTGTCAATTATGTTTAGAACATGAAACGTTATAGTGAATTATAAATTGTAAATCAAGAAGGATTTGCTTGAAAATTACAAAAAAAAAATAATAATAAAAGGATTGCTGACATGCTTATCATAGTTTTTTACATGGAATATATATGAAATAATGCAATAACCTTTTTAACAATATAATACGAGTACTAAAGCACATTGATCTCAATTTATATATATATATGTGTGTGTGTATGTGTGTGGATGTTTCATATTTCACCCTGTATTTTTTTTTAAAGTACAATATCGTCTAATTTTATTTCATGAAGAATTCAAATGAAATAATAAAAAGGCATAACATGACTGAATACACGCAAACTGACTAAAGAATAAAGACTATTACTATTTTATAGTGTTGGCAAGATTCAGAGCAAACACATTCTCAAAGCAAAGTGATTGAATAAATCATGACTCCTACCCAATTGGAGTTGTCCTGCACTTCAATGAACTGAAATTATCTGATGCATATACTGAGACTGTAATAAGGGAGTCGTTGTTCTTGTTATAAAAAAGACTCCTAATCACTTCGTCTGGGCTTATATTCAAGCAGCAAATCCTTTTGTTAGTTGCTGACAAAGGGAACAAAGTCATTACCATTATCATCAAGAAGAAACAAAAGCGAGATCATTGTGCAAATGAAGGCTTACTTCGGCTAAAAGCAGCACACAGTCCAGATTGTGCAAGGGCAAATATAATATCTTTTGCTGAAACAATCTCAATAATTTTTGATCTCTTTTTAAGAAATTGCAACTTTACAAACCAATTAACATTGTTATCATAAGTATCAAACTCCTCCTGCACCACAAAAAACTGATTTCAGTACCAAAATAACAAAAGTATATTAAAATAATATTATATCAAGTTGACATAATTATCATCATAAGATCAGTAAATTTTATCTCTCCACTTAAGTCTGCAAGAGTGTCATTAATAAATGATAACCTTCAAATTAACTAAATCCTTTTTTATTGCAAAGCTAGAGTTTTTACAATCTACCTTTTCTCCTTCCACCTTCAACTTTAATCAGTTCAACCAATCAAACTTTAGAAAAATTTGATGTCGTTGCACATGTCCATATCAACTCAACTTATTATTCCATCACCAATTGCAAGCTACACCTAATAGCACTTAGACAGTGATCTTTTTTATTCTATTTTTTCTGATAATCTCATACATTGATCAAACCATTCTTATACCTACAATATTAACTTTTATATGTATTATTTACTATCGACCAAACACTATGATTCATAACTATGACTGGTCATATGATAATATTAAAAAAACTTTCTTTTACCTTAAGGGTCACACAAAGCTCTAAAAGCCTTTTATTTATTTCCACCACCCACACTATAGCCTATTAACAATATACTCATCAATATCTTTCTTGGTGAAATATCTTAAACTTGAAATATATATATACGGATTTTTTTTAGCCTGCACACCTGCCCATGCGCAACGACTGTGTGAGGGAAGGCGCGTTCAGGAGCATGGAAGGCGTAAAGGTGCCTTCCCTCACACTCGCCCACGCGCGTCGCATACAAGCGAATGTGCAAGATAAAATTTTCGTGCATGTATATATATATATAATCTGTAGGGTAACAATTGGAAGAAGAAAAGGATAAAAAGTTGCTAAAAAACAGATTTTGTTTATTCCTTGAATATTATTTTTCTTCCAGATGTTATCTGATTCATAAGTTAGTCACATGTATACATGACTGTTCATAGTTTACCAAAAAAAAAAAATTGAAATCTAGATAGTAGCTAAGGAGAGGTCTCTCAGCTGATGGGGATCGACTGGAGATGGCGATTTAGTAAGAGCACATTGTGCAGTAGTGGTCTTCGGAAATGCTATGACATCCCGTATCGAAGTTGAACCAGCTAGAAGCATTACTAGGCGATCCAACCCGTAAGCAATTCCACCTGCAAAATGTTTTATTGTGAATCTGTTTAGTAATTCGATAGCCAACTGATCACGAGGAAATATTTTTTAGAATTAACTAAACTACACACTTGGATTCACATTTTAAATACCAGTACCCGAGCCCAGGTAATATAATTATCTAGTAATTAGCAAAGAGTTAATAAGATGACATCAAGCGTCTCAGATTTTCTGTTGAAGATAGTAATTACTAGTCGAGAAGTAGCATAAACAGAATACAGGGATAAAATCAAGAAAAATGAATTTCATAATTATGTTTAGGATAATCACTACTGGTAAACACAGAGGATTTGCATACCGTGTGGAGGAGCACCCATATCTAAACACTCCAAAAGATATCCAAATTTTTCCTCTGCCTGCACAAATGAATGCAAAATCACCAACATAACATGTCAGTATAAGAATTAAGCAGTTAGGTTGTCTATATCACTGGAATAATTTAATCACCAAGTGCCAGTTTTATCTAAACAAATCTCACGCCTTTCACCTCTTTCCTCTACTATCATCAGAACATGTAATGAGGTAAAGGCCAACCACAGTTGCAAGCAACACCGAATGAGTATGGCAGCAATAGCTTTTACATACAAAAGGCAACCAATCTATGATATCAGCACGTAGTGAACAATACGGATTTCTACTGAGTTATTCTTTGTAGAATTGCAGTTGAAATGAAAGTGATTACTTGGGGATTTTGTGATGGGACACGGACCTATGTTATCAACCTATTAACTAATACATCAAGTATCAAGCCTTCATTAATAAACGCACGTGATTTTGGCCCGTCAGATGATGGGAACAGAATGTGCAGAATTGGTTTGGAACTTGGAGTAGAATATTTGGTTAATTCATATCATATTGCCTAATGTATGCTTCTCAGGTCAGTATGCAACTAGAAAGATGATTATGAAGCCCTTGTTATGTCTGCAATCTTGATGAAACAGATTGACAAACAAGCAGGAAAATCCTTGATAATATATAGTAAAACTTCACCTGTTCGCGAGAAATGCCAACAATTCCCAAGATTTTTTCTTGTACTTCACGTTTGTAAATTCTCAAGCTCCCACCACCAATCTGTGAAAAAAGATTGCAATTTTCAACATTTATATAGCAAAATTTAGCAAGGATTCTATCAAAAGAAAATCCCATCTGAAGTTGTAGGCAAATACACATTCAGATTGTACAGACTAAGAACTATCAGACTTCCATAAATAATGTCTTGATATATATTTGGCCTGAACTATAGTGGCCAGCAGTTGGTAGTTGGTCCTGATGTTAAACGCTAAACCTGCCCATCAAAGAGGCTTGCCATAACTGCGTAAATCTGGTAGGAGTTGATATGGCTACAGTATAGATCAATGAAAGTATGACTTAACCTGCAAACATGTAAAAAAGCACCATATAGATGAAGGTGCATTTTGTTTACTTATTTACCATGTATATGGCAAAAAATTCTAATTTTAGCAATAACATTATCTTGATGCAATACAAAAGGAGAGCTGAAGAAACTCTAAGTTGCCATGATGTTACCAAAAAAAGAAGTAAACATGATGTCCAGATAACAAGAGAAACGCTCAGCAAGAAAAATGAGCATAAGATGTGGTCGATGCACAGTTACATGCCACTTTCTCATTAAAAAAGATGTCAAACAACACTTTAGATTATAAGATGACAAATATACACAAAAAAAGTACCTCAATGCCATTGTAGACCATATCATAAGCCAAAGCACGAGCCGATGGGAGGTCATTCATGTCAGTAGGATTTGGAGCAGTGAAAGGATGATGAAGAGCCTAGAGAATAAAAACGTCATCAAAATATAATCCTTGGACCAACCAAAAAGATGATCAATTTCCTGGGCTCAGCTCATTCCAACCATGATAAGGCAAAAGTCAGAAAACAGACCAAGAAGCTCTTGAACAAGACCACATGACATGTCTCAGCACAGACAAGAAAAGATCAATTAATATTTTTGAACTGGCTTAATGAGGGAAGACAGCCTGCTCCACCAGATATCTGTAATTACTAAGACAATGGCATATTATATAACGAGTCGAGAACCTTAAGCGAATTCTGGGATTAGGACATGATATGGGCATCACATCTTTTGACACTTTACACTTACATTTATTTTTATTTTTACATTTCTAGGCAATGCTTCTGAATAGAAGTGGATTCCAAAGTAACAAAGGAGGACAATAACTCAAAGACAAATTGCTTCCGGCCAATAACTATTTTCATTTTTGAGTGATTGTTCTAACTGTCTTGAATTATAGTCAGCAAAATTTGCAACATTTAGCAATGTTTCTTAAGCAAATATACAAATTTCTAAGAGGACCAGTCTATGACATCCATCACCTACCAATGTACAGCTTTACTGACAACCTTAAATGTCATTAATCAATTACAGAATTATATATCCAAAGGAGAACCAAGGTACCTCGTATCTTTGTTCTGAATCGTTCCACTCAAACATTGGAAAGTCTGTCACCCAAAGGATTGAATGTGATGCCTAGTAACCAAGAAAACAAATTATCACTTCTTTTCAAGGAAAAAAAACAGATTTGTCAAATCAATATAAAGATAAACTAACATGCAAGTTGTTTTCACTCATGTAAAAGAGCACTTCCTTTCATAAAAGGTTGGCCAGCAAATGAAAATAGTACCGTGTATACTTACTTGGTTAATTAACCCCATTTCATGGGCCACATATAACCTGAGTCTGTCAAGAATCTTGTTGACAATTGTATGGTGACCCAAAGCAAACAAAATAAGGTCGCCTGTCTTTGCGGAGCACAGTCTCAACAACTTTAGTCTATTTTCGTGGTCAAGACTAGATGTTAAAGCGGAAATTCCTTCAAGTTCACCTACAAATTCAGAAGTGTTCACATAAAATCCTATGCGGCGTCAAATAAAAACTAAACCAGCAGACTAATAAATTGGCATGCATGAACTACCATTATCCAAAACTTTGAGAAAAGGTAAACCCTTTGCACCAGCTTTGACAGCTTCACTATAGATATTGCCCTTCTTCAGTACTGTATTTGAAAATTTCTGTGCCCCAGAAGGTACACACAATGCTTTAATCATGCCACCGTTTTCTAAAGCATCTGTAAATACCTTGAAATTGCATCCTGAAAATACTGAGCTAACCTGCCATTCCAACATATCATCATGACCCAAGTTATGAGAATATAGAAAGCTGGTTTTACGCAACAATCAAAATGAGATTAAACAACTCTGAGCCTGGTTAGGAGTATACTGCATCTATCACAAAATAAAAAGAACCAGCATCCTCAATTTACAATAGATGTAATACCAATGATATTAATTCTATCTCAGCAGATAGCTTCAGTGTAACTCACCTCCAAAATGTTACATTCTATCAACAAATAAATACCAAAAAAGTAGTTCAACTTACTTTACATTCCAGGAGAGCTTCCTCTTAAAAGATATAACTGATTAATGTCAATAAGCATGTATAGAATGTACCTATTAATTAGCAGAGCTATCAATACAAATTACTTGCTCAAACACTCGATTTCTTGAAAACGTGATGGATTTCATCCATAGAAATATCTTCTAGTTAATCCCTAGTTCCCTACTGCTTGTAGAGCTATCCATGTATTAGCAACTGAAGATTTTCTACCTTTTGAATAATAGAGTACATTGACCCAGACCTTGTGACCAGAAGAAATAAGTCTCTAGGCTCCATGATATTGCACAATCAATACATAAAAACCCGTTCGGATATATGATTGAAAGATAGACTGGAGAATAGACTGATGCTTTGCTTCTCCAGACTACAATAAAGATCAATAACATTGTTGTGAATCCTAAATTTTCTTATTTTCATCAATAGTGACTAAATAAATGGGACTCTATAAGAACTTTATCTAAGTGGACACCAATTA
>JBAMIB010395171.1:0-10478 GCA_037177415.1 Kaempferia rotunda | reverse complement strand
TATTGATATATTTTACTAGGATAATTTAATTAGGGGTTATAAATGTCTATTCGAAATATCATACCTAACTTAGAATTGTGTAAATTAATTAAATCAAAAAAAGAGAAAAAATCACGACGATTGGGATCGGGATCGCGGAGGGGTGCATTCGGCGGCGTCGTGGGATGCGTCCAACGACGCTTCTAGCGCCGTTGGAGGCGTCTCGCGAAGCCTTCGGCGCGACCGGAGGTGTCCCGCGACTCCTCCAGCACCGCCTGTGATGCATCAAGACGGGGACGCCTCTGGTGCCGGTTTTGCCGGAAGGCTTCCTGTCTACCATTAATTTAATCAGTAATTTTGAATACGTGGATCATGCATGCCTAGTTGTCTAGGTTATAATTAGAACATAATTTTTACTTGATTAAGCAAGATAGTTAAGTGTTATGTTCCTTCTTTGATGATATAAATCATATTACTCCTGACTTTCTGTAATTGATCCATGTTTTGCCTTGTCTGGAATGTTGTAAATTTAGGTCTTCAAATTTCTAATGATATGATCATATGCACAGACAGCTGAGGCTGCTATGACACCCATTGAGTCTACCTTCTCCTTAGACGTCAATTCAAAATTAGACTGGTGAGACTCTGTACATATAATAAATCTTTTCTTTCCTGTGATACCAGTGATCTATTTTCAAGAGAGACATTCTAAGAATAGTACTTTGTAAATTGTGATCTATTATTCCTTGCTACTTGCAACTGTTTCAAAACTATTCAGGTATATGATTCTTTAAGCAAGAAATCAAATTGATGCAAGATTGGCATGTTTTTGCATCAGAATCTGAAATTACAGAGACATGGTGGGCCATCTTGGCTTACTTCATTTCAAACTTCTGATTTCTCTAGATTTACTACATAGTGTAGTTGGAAGGACAATATTCAGACATTAGGGATGCAGGAAATAATATGATGGAGACTGATTCAATTCTTTGAAATTTACAGATGTCTTTCGACTCCTTGACAGGTGGTTTTTTGGTGAACCAGTTCACCACTTTTTATTTGGTTTCCTTCTAATACTGGAAATTAACTTGAATAATTGTATGTGTGAAAAATTCTTTAAACATATTAAATGGAATAACACTGGGTTCAAGCCTGCTTATAGCTCAATTGCAGTTTAAATTAAATAACCAGCATAAGCTATCCTTCTCCCATTAGAATTGCTGTATCACCTTAGTCATGAACCTCAGAGTAATTATTGAATTTGGGAGACAAGGAGGTTTATAGTAGCCTATTTAGACTAGTTGTGTTACGTTTTTGTACTTTTGTAACTAATGCCTGTGATTAATAAAATTATTATGATAGGGAGGCTATTGGCAAGATTCTTGCTCGGGGCCACAGTCGTGTCCCTGTTTATTCAGGGAACCCAAAGAATATTATAGGCCTTTTGTTGGTGGGTATTATTATCATTTCCATTTTTTTTGTTTTTTCATATCACAAACTCCTGGTAATTTTGTACTGGTCTGGCCTCATATAATACTTTGCAACAATATCAGGTGAAAAGTCTTCTTACAGTCCGACCTGAGACTGAAACACCTGTCAGTGCTATATCAATTAGAAGAATCCCCAGGTATTTACCTTGTTGTATGCACTTATTGCATTCATTGAACTGATGCCCTCATATTTGGAATGTTCAGGGTGCCTGCTGATATGCCTCTGTATGATATACTAAATGAATTTCAGAAAGGAAGCAGTCATATGGCTGCTGTTGTCAAGTCTAAAGGGAAACCTAAGAGCATGGCACTGACTGATGGTGAAAAATCTGGAGAAAATAAAGAACCAAATATTGTATCCAATGCCACAACCCCTTTATTGTCTAAGACAAAGGATAATTTGGACAGTGTTGTTGTCGATGTTGATAGGTATGAAAATAAACTTATTAGTGAAGATAAACCCACGACTTTGCAACAGAATGATGCAGAAGCAACGGTAGTTTCTCGATTATCAGAAGATACCGAAGAAGGAGAAGTTATTGGGATCATTACACTTGAGGATGTTTTTGAAGAACTCTTACAGGTAAAGTTAAAAAATGATCACGCTTGTCACAACATCATTGGTTTTGGTCATTCAAGGCTGCTAAATTGGTTTTTCTCGGGGTAGATACTGCTACACGTTCAATGTATCAAGGTGTTGGATGTTAAACTTGGTACACGTTAAATTTTGAAACAAGATCTTGAATGTTTACTTCCTTACAACTTACAAACGTAACAGTTGAAGTTATTTTAAACTACTTACGAGTAAAATATAGTAGATTTCATTGTTGTAGTATCCTGACTATGTACAAAATGTTCCACATGCAGGAGGAGATAGTTGACGAGACGGATGAATATGTTGATGTTCATAAAAGGTGTCGAGTAATTCCATTTTTTGGCATTTGATGTTTCCTCCCTTTAAAACCTTTCGTTTACAGAAGGATCTTTTTTCAGGATACGTGTGGCTGCTGCTGCCGCTGCTTCTTCAGTCGCACGAGCTCCATCTTACAGGAGGTTGACTAAACAAAAATCAGTGGTTAGTGTCTTTACAACTCCAATGGTTTCTCTGTTTTCATCTTTGAGCTTACAGTTTATCAAATTCTCGCTATCATCATTGTTATCTGTGTTTTGAAGAGTCTAGATTTACGAGTGATCATTGTTTCGTTCATATAAAAAATTGAAATATCTATCTATATGTATATTAGCTCGGTTCAATTTTCGCACACAAACCTGTTTTTGATTTAATTCCAAATTTCTATATCAAATTCCAGTTTAGTTCTGGCGTCGCATAGTATTTCTAAAACTGAGCCAACCTAATATTTAATGCATTCCAAATTTGTTCGACTCAGTTTCTAAAGAATGAATATTCAATTCACTTTAGTTTGTAAAATAATTATAACTAAAATTCAGCTTATTTGGTTCGATGCAATCCTGTGTCCACCTAATATTTGTTGGCCGCGATGTGGTTTTCAAATTTAGCAGTGAATCATTCCTTTTTTACTCATCCAGGGAGCTCTAAATCGGCAAGGACAACAGCCCGCCGGCATCCTAAAGAAACCCACTGAAGGAGACTTGCACACGCCGCGGCATCAAGTGAACTTGGTGGAACCACTATTGGGAACCAAAAGATAACAACCCTAAAATTTTGCCCCAGAAGGAATCTCCTCGTGTAAAAGCTTTGTGATGCAGTGTAAGAGCTATCTATCGCTGGTAATGGATGTAATTAGCGGTTGCAAGTAAAATAAGGACGGACGATATGGTTGGAGGATGTGAAACCTGTTTGGACTCGGACATTTGTATTGTTAAGTTGGATCCCCGTGGCTGGGATATAATTTTGCTGAATAAAGATGAGTTATTTGGTGTAGGTTTGATGTCCACGATCTAGTTAGTTAGTCAAATGTATGTAGGAAATTATTGTTTAAAACTAACTTATTATTATTATTAAGTAAATCTGAACGGTTCAGATGGACTTGGACCTATTTAACAGTGTCGTGCAGTAATTATGATTGCTATTTATACTTAACATGGATAAACATATTTATGTTGTAATAGTTATTATTTTGTACAGATTTAATTTGTACATCTAATATTCACATTATAGGAAAATAATTGAACTATTACAATTCAAATTTATTATTCATGCGATTGAACTAGCTACAAATGGTAATTGTTATAATTCAAACTTGTCAGTTCAATAATATTTCAATTGTAGCAGTTATGTACTTGAGGTTTGTATCATTTTACAAAGGGACTGGTAGGATGAGATACGTTTTTGATAAAATAAAATAATGATTTTTAGAGAGAAAAAAAAAAAAGACAAACACACTGTTTTAATTTTTGCCCCTTTATTTCATATTGATTTTTTATGAAAGTTTGTAACAGTGGCTATCTTGAGGCGGGTCTATTCCCTGCCTCCGTTTCACAGACTAATAAAAGTTTGGGTATTTTCCGTTTCATAATGCCTTCGTGAAGCCACGACATAAAGAAGTACAAGGATAAGCTGAAATTTTATTCCAATCAAAGCAGAAAGAAAACTATACCAAGCGCAAATCATATCCAGAGTCGATTTCTTATACTTATCAACCCCAAAGCAACGAAGAATTACTACTGGAAACATAAGAGAAGCTTCTCAGGGGAAAAAACAAACTATTTCAAGGCTCTTAATGTGTGAATCAAACTTACGAACTACTTCAAAGCATCTCAAAGACGGGAAATTGTGAAACACATGCAACAGATTACAAGAAGCTAAGTTTGGACTCAGACCAGATAGTATCACTTTAAATAGATAGCAATTTGGCCCAAAAATAAATTTCAGCCTCTTTTGGGTTCACCATTTCTAGGATGACGAGCGAACCACAATCCGGAAGGAATAAGAAAGGCAGGGAAGGCAGCAATTAAGCATGACATCATGAGTGAATGGATTTATTTGGGAACAGTAGGTGTTGTGAGCTAACTCACTTTGGAAGCCCGCTTGATGGACTTATCAGAGACTGGCTCTGGTCGAGTAACTTTGGTCCACTTCCAAGCTTGGTACAGATAAAATAGCTAATTTGGCCAGCAGTTTTTTGACATGGAGATCCATCCTTATTTAGGAAAGGTGGTGGAAGAGCTTCGATATCATTCATAGACTTCACACCAGCTTCCCCAAGAATTGATTTGTCTCCTATTACATAACTGAAAAAGTAGATGTGTGACTATATTGATTTTAGAGTTTTCCTAAACGTGTGAAATTCAGTTACCTAGATAGTTCACTGTCTGGCGGTGGAGGGAAGCAGAATAGTAGCTGCCGAAGCAGAAGCCCTGCAGTGTTTCTGTTTTGCGAAATCAAGACAGCATTCGGTCCTGCATCGAACGTATAGCCTACCTGAAAAAAATTCAAGTCATATCAAGATTCAACAGTATCATCTTTGTAGCCGATTGTATGATAAAAATATTTGAAGATATCAAAATCCTCCTGTCAAACTAAAAGATATTTGTTAATCACTTACCAAATTAAAAGATACCAAGTTTTCTACACCTAAAAGAGGACAAGTACCAAAATCAATTATAATTTCAAAACTTTAAATCAATGTCTCTTCCTAGTTTACATCCATTTGATCTGTTCAACCCCTTATATAGTTGAATTGGACCAAGTGCAATTGAGTTTTTGGAATATTAGCAATAGGGTCATTGTTGAGGGTGCAATTCTCGGTGCATATTTGGCTTAAATCTTTGGGAATTCCATTTTTTTTTTTTGTCTGACCTTGATTTCTCTTTGAATTTGTACGCTCCACGTAATGAGACTTCGGCTTCATCATGATCTTGAAAAAACAGTACATCTAAATGATATTTGCTTTCCATTGGGACAACAATCTCTCGACAATCTTGTTATGTTTATTCAATGAGATTAAATGTTCTAAACAGCATTGGGTCAATAATATCTGAATTCCTGATGATTTCTGGATAATTACATACAAACAAATTTTGCAAACCGGAGATTTGACAATTTTACTGATGCATTAGTCAAGCATTCATAACCAAAAGCAGAACCCAGAGAACTATGAAGGAATTGATTAGATTGAATGTCCACAACCATGCAGTGAGCAGCGATCTAGTTATCAGCATCTATATTACCTATGCGACTCAAGTTGACTAACAACATTCATCCATTCAAGATGCAGCTTTTTCTAACTAGGAAAAAATAGGTCTTTTTGGTCAATCCAGTTAAGCACTTTGAGTTGGATGATCTGTGATATCACAAGACCTGTGAATTCCTATAAACGTCATGAAATAGTATAAATAACTGATTTATAATTTTCTTCCCCTGAAAATATCCAACTTAATGATTGAGAATCTGAACATAGAAAGTTTACTCATAAACCTAAGGGCACCTTTCAGTCAAGTTCAATATACATTTTTTCCACCTGACAATGGATACCAGTTATTTCTTTATGTCATTCGAAGCTTGAGCAAAGTTGTTCTTCCTAAAGTTGCATCTTCTATAGTTCTATACTTGTGCATATGCTTTACTCTAAAAATTGGCTTACATGTTCTATCGAGTAGATTTTGTACATATGTCCATATTAGATCAATGTTTAATTTTGGGATGCAACTTGCATCTGTCTATGCTTATGAATGTGCATGAAAAAAATCTGGAAAATAACAGATTTAGATATCATGAATTTATAGCAGATCAAGGAGATACTATGAAGAAGTTTGGGTAGAGCTTCTAAAATATTGTGTGATAATTGTGAATCCTTTAGGCCACAAGAGAAATAGACTATATGGATCAAATTGTTCGTCTATTGTGCATAGAAAAATAATGATAATATAGCAAATATAAGATGCAAAGATGGATGTGAGGTCCTTACATAAACACAACCAAAGTACTACAGAAAATAGATCGAGATAATCTGGATATTTTTGAAAATGAGCAATAGGATCTGTACTTGGCTGAGTTGAAACAATTAGAGTCAAAGCTTTAAGAAGTAAAGGAAAATCTGCTTCCTCTAATTAAAAGTGGAATTATCAATTTGCCATTTCTCTAACATGTTCTTTGATCTCCAATATCAATTTATATTCAGCTGATGAGTAGCATAACCTTCTTGACACCTGTGCTACAGGAATAAAAAATGTTTCTAGGGCATTCAATTTTAAAAAGCAGAAATTTTCAAGATCTTATATAAATCATACATGTAGAGGAGTTAAGTAAAATGAGAGCAGTCAATCAAGGAAAAAAAAAAAAAAGAAACCAGGTCTTAAATGGATAACCCAAACAGAACAAAGACCATTGATCCCTTCAAATAAAATTCAGAAAACAAGTTCTCCATATATCTGCGCATACAAACCTGTGGAATTCCTTCAGCTTTGTTCCATCTCTCAACAAGACTGATTATCCTGAAAAATTTGACATGATAGTCATAGCTTATATTGCATATAGCAATATACCCTATTAATGGTTATGAGAAAACTAAACAAGTAAAAAATGATTCATATGTAAAGTATATGATATCGTGCCTGTGTGATGTATCATTCATGTAGAATATAGGAGGGCTAGTATCCAAGCAAACAGCATGAAATTGATTGCTGTCTGAGCAAGTCAACATAGCAAAAGATGCAAAATCACGACTTCTAATGGCTTCTTCCATTTTCTGAACTCGATGAGGGACAACAGTCTGGGTTTGAGAACAAGAGAACAAAAGAATTACAAAAAATAGAAGAAAAAAAAAGAAGAAAGTAATTTGGTGTCACTTCTTGAAGATAATTGAATGCAATAAGGTCCAAAGGTATTTCAAAGTAAAAAGTATCTAAGCATAAAAATAATATTTCCTAAAAATAAAAGAATACAAGGTGCAAGTTTTAAGAACTTAGAACAGAAAATAATGAAGTTTCATCAGTTGGAAAAGAAAAAGATGCAAAGAGTTTGGGCATAACAAACCTGTGCCCTATACTGCAAAAGGGGACTTGTCTCAACACTATCACGCATCCCACTAGTGCTACTAGTTTCCTTTTGCTTTGAGCTAACCTGGATTTTTTTTTTTGGTTAATTAAAATTGGGAAGCCACTTAAATGCCCAAATTTGAGAAAAATACAAGAATACATTAACAAGGGAACGTTGATCACAAACAAAAATATGCAGCTAGGCAGCTAGGCTTGCCATTCAAGTTACAAATTACAAGCAACAATGCCATGCAAGGTGAGAAGTGACTTAGCAAACAATTCATCTCTAAAAAGGTTAGAAAATTTCACACATGTAACTCCTGTCATTCAATATAGCTGTCAAACATATGTTGGATTTCATAAGTAACACATGATGTAGAGCAAGAAAGTAACACAACCTATCAAACTCTGAAGAAACTTGAGAATATAGGGAAGTTCTATTTTACTATGGTACTTGTATTAGATTTCTGATCATTTAGACTTGCAAAATTGAATTTGATGGCAGGATATAACTACTTTTCAAATAATTCTGTACAGTTTATCAGGAAAATTGATATATATCTATATGTATGTGTGTATCACAAAATATGTGTAACATTTGGCTACATAATGTGAATATGGTCCAAGTGCGTAAACTAAAAAAGTTGGCAAATTTTTATCAGATGACTTGTATATCTTATAAGCAAGCTTGCATCTTTGGGAAATCCTAAAAATCCCAAATCACGGACTAAATCTCCATGAACTCTAATACAAACACCAAGTCTGGATATTTAATGACAACATACCACAGCAATGATAATAACAAGATCATTCCAATGAGATTCTGGGGCAAGTGGAACTGCAATGCTATCACTTCCGCTAGAATCCTGAAAAATAGCACAATCAAGTCATCAACTGATAAAATTTGATCATACCATCAAATGAAACACCCTGACTTGCCATTTTTAACTTACATTCCCCATCGTCCATTTAACAAAACCACCATACAGACTACGGCATGCACTACCTGACCCCTGCCTACACAACAATGTCACATAAATTTGCACCGTGAATTACATGGCTACTGTAATTGGCATTTCACCATATTACCAAGCCCCAGATTTTTTTTTACAAAACATAGCAGTAGAATAAATCTACAGTACAGGCCAATGAATAAACATTTACACTATGAGCACCACGGGTAAATGAGATCATTGACAACTGTAAATTCATAGTAGGAACACAAACCTCGCTATAGATGAAAGCTTTCCGTGATCCTGGTCTACGTTCATTAGCTTTGCCAGGGTGAAAACTATCAGAAATACATTTCATTAGAGGCATTTTCGAAGCAGTAATCATACACTACAGGGAAGACAAGTTCTAACCGAGGCAAGCAAAGCCAGCAGCTGAAGAAGCCAACCCAGCAGCAGTGGGGAAGTTATTATAAGAAGCAATGTGGAAATGCAGTTTCTGCCAATCTTCCTTCCGGATCAGGACGCCTTTGTCCACATCCTCCACATCTCTCGCGAGCTTCCTGATTTCCCTCAAACAATTCTGGAACCTGTCCCCGGAAACAGAAATTTCCTACAAAAATCAGAAAAAATTGCTAGATTTAATCCCATCAAAATCATCAACTCACCCAGACTAACAGACGCAGACCGAGATTTCAGAAGGGGGTGTTTACCTGGCCATTAAGCCACATCCGATCGCGATCGAAGGTAGGGCTAACGGCGACGGTGGTGGTGGCAGAGAGGTGGTCGGGATCGAGGGTGACGCTGATGCTATCGTTCACAGGGAGGATGAGGGCCTCGTCGCGCTTCCCCCAGTACTTGATCACTGCGATGTTTGTAGGAGCTCGTCCCGTCGCCGTCAGGATCCAACCCTCCTCCGCCTTCGACGCCATCGGCTCAAACTTCGATCTGGAAAATTGGACGAAATTTGGTGGAAGGCGGCTGAATGTTTATATAGAACTAAATCATGGGAGATTAATTGCATTTTACTCCTTAAGCAAATTTTTTTTTGCAAATCGCCATCAATATTTTAATAATTCTTAAAACAATCAAAAAGTTAATAACATTCCATTATTATTATTATTATTATTATTATTATTATTATTATTATTATTATTATTATTATCAAATGAGTGATTCAATGCTATAGAAAGCATAAAATATATTTTTAATTTAAAAATGAATATTCAAATAAAAAATAAAAATTAATATAAAATATTGAAAGATAAAAAAAGATTTTACAATAAGAGTTTTGTATATTTTATAATAAAATATTAAATCAAGAGATTGGATAAATAAGAAATTAATAATATTAAATTATAAAACATTACCATATCTTTTACACGATATTGGATATTTCAAATTTAATATTAAATCAATGTTCATCAACGCTAAGGAAAGTAAAACAAATAATATTTTAAAATTGTTGCAATGAAGGTAGATATTATCCTATGATATAATATTTAATTAAAGTATAAAACTACTTTATTAAATGTCGTAGGTTGTGAAATTGCTTTCTATAGAAAACTTGAGATTTAAATATTATTTTTTTGACGTAGAGCATTTATATCAGAGTAGTACGTGTTGTTTTTTCTTGGAAAAAAAAAATCCTTACACCTTTTAATTATTTAACAGTTTACTATAAATTAAACGTATAATTTATTTTTTTATATAATTTGATGATGAATTATGACTATATATGAATATAATAGTTCTGTTATGTGTTATTATTTTTTTTCAATGCACAATTTGTATTAATGATTAATAGTTATTTATGATTTATCTCTTCTGTATTGCTCTAGGAATAATTGATAGAGATGCTGGGACAAACGAATCATCTTTTGCTACTATATTATTTTGCTCATCAAATCATATTATTTTCATTATTTAATTGATATTACTAAACTATTAAGTAAAGGTGTTATTTTAAATCACAAAAATAAACATTAATAGAATATAAAATTTTAAATTATGAGAAGTTAAATGAATGAAAAATAAATAAAATAAATTATTCCCTAAAACAAAATTAGGCAGGTAGATTTGTCTTCTCATAACGTTAGTC
>JBAMIB010395151.1:0-10479 GCA_037177415.1 Kaempferia rotunda | reverse complement strand
ATTTCTCGCTGGTAGCCAGTTGGGTTTTCAACCTGCAGTGTTTTCTATTAGTTGTAAATAAGTTTAATTGAGATAAACTGTATCGTATTTAAACTTATTGGTAAGTAAAATAGACTAAGTCATCAAAATAATTGTTTAAGTTTATTTTTATATTTTTTAATGAACTATATCTTTATTTGAGTTTGATTCGTTTAAATCTTATGAAATTTTTATATTTTATAATTAATTATTGATAAAAATTTAATTAATAATATGGTTCATAAATATTATTTTAAGTATTAACGAGTTGAATGCATATTTAAATTTATTAATTTAATTATATGATTTATTTAATTGATGTATAAGTTTATTAAATTAATTATTATTATTATTATTATTCGTAATTTCTCTGTATGCGTTTATAGCAAGGCAACCGCCTAGATTCTCCACATCAGGCCACAAAATCGCGGGTGCTCTCTCTCCCACCTTCTCTCATTCCGTCCTCATCCCACTCATCCCACCACCCCTTCCTTCCGAGCCAGAGAAGAAGCGATGACAAACGCGAACGGATCCAACGCCGGCGAAGCGGAGCGATCGTTGCCTCTGCGACCGACAAATCCGATGGTCACTCCTCTCCTCACCGACCTCTACCAGTTCACCATGGCCTACGCCTATTGGAAGGCCGGCAAGCATCGAGATCAGGCCGTGTAAGATTTGTGTACTCTCCCCATCTCACACGAGGTTATCGTAGTTGAATTTCATTCTTCACACCTAGCGATTTGAAGATGATGTGCCTGGCTAGCAATCAGTAGGAGCGGTACAATGGCCCTGAAAAGGTAGGGTTTGGCTTGTCTTTTGCAAGCTCTAGTAATGTGAAGGGACTATGTTCGGAGAGGATGGATCTTTCTGCACATCGATAACCTCGTGTTTGGAAAGTAAATATTTATTATGCAAAGAAAATATGGTTTTCTGGTCTTGTTTGCTCTGCGATCAACAAAATCAAGCATGAACGTAAACTTTATTGTGCCTCTCAACCTGTGGTCAAAAAATCAAACCAAACTGAATTTCTATTTGGTTCAGTTTGAAGTAAATAAGAGTGTGTTTGTCTGCTGGTTTGAACTATTAGTTCGTCCGGTAAGATGAGGGTCTGAAGAGACATGAAACAATGAATGAGCCTTAATCCTGAAAGTTTAAATGGGTTTTCCATTTGACAATTGTCGAACAAAAAAAGTTCACACTATGGTTAGCCATTTGGGAGCCACAAGAGGAACACCCCTTCACATAAGCACTGAAATTTGCAATCACTTAAAATGGATCCTACACTATCCAATTCTGCAGGACTATGGGCATGGAGCACCCATTCTTCAACTAAAAGCTACAGTTTTCATCATTTCATAGTACATGAAAGAAAGCAGTGGATTTTGGAATGTGAAATAAAGTTGTGGCAATGCTAAGAATACCTATAAGTTGATTATGGGAGTACTGCCCTTCCATGCTATTAATGACTTATAAATAGGGGGCATTATTGTATCATACTATAGTCTGATTTATAAATAGGAGTCACTGTCATATCATACTATCGAGTGATTATTTTGAAGAAAAACAGTGAATCTGTTTACATTGATAAGCCCCCTTTAATTTCTCCTAAATGTTCAAGTCGTTGATACTTTCATTGATCGATTCATTTTTCAGTCAATTTGTTCTGTCATGGACAAGGGAAATCATAGTCTGTTTTTATTATGTCATTTGTTTTCCATTGAATTCTACCTTCCTGTTCTGCACACTTTACAGGTTTGATCTTTACTTCCGCAAAAACCCTTTTGGTGGTGAATACACAGTTTTTGCTGGGCTCGAAGAGTGCATAAGGTTGCTTGCTAACTTCAAATTAGAGGATTATGATATTGCTTTTCTTCGCTCTGCCATGCCTGCATGCGAGGTGATCTCATATGCATGCCAAGTTCCTCATAAACTATACAACTGGTTCCTTTGCAAGAATTATTTTTTGGTTTCACAAGTTCTCTCCATAGACATTCTATACTTCATTTCTTCAAAGATACATAAAACCATTATAAATTTATGACTCTTTAGTGGGTTAAAAATGCATGCTAGTTAGTAGGAAGCATATTGGAAGTAGTTTTATTTTACTAGTCCATGTGACTGTCTATTTAAAGTTAGTTGTTTTTTCTTTTTGTGTGTGTGTGTGCATTACTATTTTGTAGTTGTTCTTGTTCTGTGCTTTCATATATTTGATTTTTCAATCTACTTAATTCTTTCCTGAAAGAAATTTGTATGGTAATAAGTTGGAATAGCCAATGTAAAGGTCATCATGTTGACATTAAGTGGGGGTATTTTGTCTCAGTTTCTATTATAACATTTTGAATTAACTTGAATTCCTGCTAACTTGCTTTTTTGGAATTTGTTTGTTCATGACCAAAATCTATTTTTCTAGCTTAAACTTCTTAACCTATTGATCTCATGCAGCTTAAAACAGCTGCATGTTATGTGCTGAACAGACTTTTATACTTAGTAGGTAGAAGTTGTCTAGAATTACAGAAAGAAACGGTATAGTGAGTAAATTCTCAATTCCTTTTGTGAGATTCATTTGACTGAACATTTTTTTAGTCTTCTAACCCCTCTTTTTCTATTCTTATCCTTTCCCCAAAGAAGTGTATTGGTTATGTAAAACGTGTTTATAACTTCACTTTGTTACCTCTGGTTGCTATGGTGGAAGCATGGAAAAAAACGTTTTATGTTTAATTGGCTCTAAATTACAAAGCTTTCTATTCCTTTTTAATATTTTTTTTGCACTAGTGTTCGATTCACACTTTTCTTTTCAGGATGGGTTCTTTGATTATCTAAAGGAAATTGACTGTGCAGAAGTAGAGGTTTATGCAATCCCTGAAGGTTCTGTTGTTTTTCCTAAGATTCCCTTGATGAGGATTGAGGGACCAGTTGCAGTAAGTAAAATTTAAATAATTACACATCACACTTTTTCATTGACAATGACTTGCTTAATGAGTTGCCTATCCAATCTAACTAAACTGCTTTATGCTGTCTCAATTGTGACTTTTGAAATGCTCATCTCACAGTTTCATATTATATCTATTTCACAGGTGGTTCAGCTTCTTGAAACTCCATTTGTGAATCTTGTTAATTATTCCTCTTTAGTTACCACCAACGCTGCAAGACATAGATTTGTTTCTGGGAAGTCAAAAACATTACTTGAATTTGGACTTCGACGAGCACAAGTAATTGTTGTTGCCTTTTCAAGGTTCTTCCCTATTATGGAACTGTCATCTTTTCTATTTTTTGCTTATTGACGTGATTGTTAGGGACCTGATGGAGGAATAAGTGCTTCAAGATACTGCTATATGGGAGGATTTGATGCAACAAGGTTTATTTCTTAATCTTTGATACTGGTTGACGTATGGTGAAATAATGTCATTTGGACTTTGAAGCTCTATGCAAGTACCATGGCTCTCTTTGTATGATATACATTTTTTTCCATGTTGGCCTATGGACCACTTAATAATACATGTGAAGCTCAGATCAATGCCCTTTGTTGCATCATAATATCGTAGAGTGAGCTTGAAGATACAAATATGCAGTAATTTGGCAATGGAACTTCATAAAGCTTAATTCTTATATTATATTATTATGAACTCTTGACATGATGAAAAAAGCTTACTAAAGATCAATAATATTATATGTAAGAAGTTTGTGATATATGAGATTAATCTAAACTTCAAGATTTTAAGTATAATCTTATATCTTACTCTTCTTTACTCATCCAATAATGCTAAAATGAGCTTCCGTGTCAACTATGAATGTCTTAGGCCCATGTTATAGTTTGCTGTCAGGTACAAGGTTTGAAAAACTGGTTTGTGTTGATCTGCACAAGTGAAACTTGAAGAAACTTGAAGAAAAATAAGAAGGGGTAGGGTGATCACTTCGAGGGGATCAACCTCCAATAATCAAGTGGAATTGATTAACCGTAAGAAAATTACATGCTTTTCAAAGATTATAACGTTTCTTTAAATAGACACATAAGAGTAATTGAGAAAAGTCTAACTTATCTAAAAAAAACTTATCTTTAAAAAGGGAATATAATCCATTAAGGGATCTTATCATAAAGATAAAGTTTTGAAGGATTTATTTGAATAGATCCATTAAAGGATCTTATCAAATTCCTTCCTCTGCTTGGTGCCTTTGGCACTATTTGTATGCACACCAATGTGACTTTGACAATGTATCATTTCAATTAGGGATTAAAACCTTGACTTGGAACAATATTTTGAACCCTAGTTTGGTATAAAGAAATTGGTGTTAGGAAATTGGATATGGAATTTTCAGAACTTTTTTGTTTAAAAAATCTCAGAATCTTCTTATCATGATGTTAGATTCTAAAATGTAGCAAATTGTATCTAGATGAAGCTGTTTTTGCTTGATTACCTCTGCTTGCCTGTTTATTCCTTGATCCCTATAGGTTCACGGACTATTTCTCCTATTGGTTTTCAGAAAATTGTATTATTTCCTCTTGTATCACATTTTAAGTTCGATGCATGTAAGTAGCATTCACTTTGTACAGATGCCATTGAAACTTTATGATCAATTTGAAATTATACCCGCATTAAAATAAATTCGGTTATGCTAAGTCTTTTTAAAGAATTCTCTTATATTTATTTTATGATGTTTATGTTGAAGTTAATTTAGCTCATTACAGCAATGTTGAGGCTGGAAGGCTGTTTGGCATACCACTCCGTGGGACTCATTCACATGCCTTTGTTAGCTCGTACATTGTTAGTGAGTTCATTCAGTTTGTACATTATTCCTTTACAAGAAAAGGCTTTGCCGTATAATTTTTCACTTCTTCATTTCATTGATAACTTATATCTGTGCCACCTTCACTGACAATTTAAGTTGAACGACTATCATGACTGATTTATGGAATTCAGTATCTGAACCATTTTTTAGTATTTGTTGTGGCTTTAAGACATACATCCGTGTCATGTTCAGTTCTTTTGAAACAATATGTTTGTTGTGGCATCAATTACTCTATTGATGGTCTTTCAGGACCTTGATGAAATCATTGACAAGTCACTCGTCACTCATGATGGTTCAACAACCTGTCATGACTTTGTATCACTGGTTAGGAGCTGGCTTAGCAAAATTCAGGTGGTTCATATTTATGTTTTTATGTTTTTTACTTCTATGATAGCTTTCTTCAAAATATGTTAACCAGAATAATATTCTTTGCTGAACTTTGGCATCTTAGTGAGGTTAACTTAGTTGACACATGGTTTTTAGGCTGAGATTAATTAGTGTTATAAGTTGTGAATGAAACATGATTTATCGTACCGTGCTTGTGCATTAGTTCTATAAAGCTCAGCTGAATGGAGCATTCTTAATATTTTATTTTAGTATCATCTCTATTTGGTAATCATCCTTTCCACAGGAGAATAATTCCATAGAAGTTTGTAACATTTTAAAGGCTGATATTCAAATAGGTGCTCATAATCAGACAATGGATTTGCAAACTTGAAGAACCAGCATCTTACAGAAATTGGTCAAGTCTGATATAATGATGTTAAGCTGAGTTACAAGTTCCGAGAAATGATTACTCTTCCAAATCATTTAATTTGAAAAGTAGAAATAAAATATGCCATAATCTCTCTATTATACATTTAATTGTTTTGTTTGTGATAATATTCACTACAACTCGGTTTAGTTGGCAACAAATTCATAGGATTATTTCCCATCAGTCCATCATGGTTCTGATATTCACCAAGAATATGTTTTAGTAAGTGTATGATAGATAAATCTCTTGTATTAATTATATGATTGTTGCTGATGTATCCAGCTTATTTTTTTTAGCTGGCAAATTCACTGCATGGTGCTTTTGGTGAAACGAATCAAAGTGAGCTGGCAGCTTTCATATCATACGCTTTGGCTTTTCCAAATAGTTTCCTTGCCCTAGTAGACACATATGATGTAAGCAGTTTTTTTTTAGTCCGTGCATAGCTATCCATCTGTCAATGCACAAGATAGATAGCACTGTTTACATGCTTTTTAATATATCATTATACCAATTGTTTACTTAACAAAAGGAATTAGGAAGCATTTGTTAAGCATCGATATTGAAGCATTATTACAATTGTGTTCAATTTCTATATCAAAAATTCTGATATTAGTAGCTGGACTCATTTAAGAATTGTTTGTTTTTACTTTTGGAGATGGATAACGTATCATCACTCAGTTGTAGCTAGGATACAAATTAAATGTTAAAGAAATCCACATGAAGTTAAGAGTTTAACTATAGTAGCATTGATAAGAATCATTTGGTTGACTATAAAAGTCAGCAACCATTGAAGGTCCTTGTATTACTATTTTGAATTTCCAGTTGCATATTGTGGCATTTAATTTGATCCATTTGATTTCTTTTGACACACCTTTGCCAATACATGACTTGACTGCTAATTGAGGTTGAGGTTAAGAATGATGGAATAGGTAAACCTGACAAAAAGTCAAATAGTTTTTGATGCCATATACACATACTGAGGACAGAAGCAATGAAGGTTAATTTTAAGTCGTTGATATAGTAAGTGCACTTAAAAATTATGGCCACAAGGAAGTCCAGAATAAGTAGTTATTATAAAAGAGTGCACCAATTGTCATAGGAAACTGTAATTAGATATCTAAATAAATAACACTTAAAAAAAACTCATTTAGATTTATTTGGGGTGATTGTAAGTGTTTTTTTGGGATGGCTAAGTCATATTTTTACAAAGAACCACCTCTCTCATTGCTGGTATACAAATGGCTAGGAACCCTTATATTCAATTATCTTTGGTGCATTGAGTTGTTGTCATTGCTATATCACTTTGTTTCTACTTTGTGGTTCACTGGGTAACATAAATTGGCAATAAGACTTTAAAATCAAATACTATGTAGCAACAATTTTTGTGTGTTCGAGCTTATTGATAATAGGTAGTTGTATACTTAATTATGATCAGAATAAATCTCCACTTTAAATTTGTTGTTGAATAACTCAAGATTCCGTATTAAAATTGTGCACAATCTATATTTATGATGTAAAAGAACTGAGCATGCTACCTTGAAAGGTTAGTTAAATTTGTTTAGTTTATAATTACTATGATCAACCAATGGAATATCTGCATGTTTTATCATCAGGTTATGAAGAGTGGACTGCCAAACTTCTGTGCAGTAGCTTTAGCACTTAGTGATCTTGGGTAAGTCTTGGGACATTTTGAAAGTTGATAACTTTGTTTAATCATTCATATTTATGCATGTATCCTTGTATGGTGTGTTATCAGAAATACTTCTCATAGTATATTTAAAGCTTGTTAATTTCTTTCTTTATTTTGTTGTACATGAATTTTGGATGTCTATTACAATCATAAACACATAAATTTTGTGCAACTGGGAGACGTGACGATGAAGTTGTTGGCAATTGAGTTTTGTCTTCATCATTTGTTTCTAGAAAATAGATTGTGCAAATTAGGAAAGTAATTGAAGAATCACTTGAGATTGACATGTATAAAAAAAATTTAATTTTGATTTTATTGTTTTTTTGGTAATAATTAGAGAATAATTATAATCTCAATCAGAGTCTATTGTAAATATGTATTTTGATGTTTATTTTGAGTGGAGTTTGCAAAAGAAGTTGTTCTGAATACAATTTTCAGCTTGTCTTTCTTTATGTGAATATTTATTATCTTTTCGGGGGATTTTTATCCCTTCTCTCCATCAATTTCATCTAGTTTGGTGATTTTATGGTTGTGACAGATTGTTAAAGAAGAAAAAATTTGGTCGTATAGATGCAAAATATTTCTTATTGTTATTTAGTTGGATTTAACAAATTTACTTTGATCACCTAAAATCAGATGCAATCTTGGATAACAGGGTGAGGAAGTGGACAGCCACCTTTTTCTTAAGCAGAATTTTGTTTTTTAGTTTGTTTATTTAACTAGTGGTGTTTTTCAAACAAGTCATGTTCTTTTGTTGATCATTCTTTTCATGATTAATTCAACAATGTTCACAAAAAGTTGCTACAAATCTCTTTGGAATTTTAATTGAGCTGTTCAGTACAAGAAATATTTAAAATATTGGTCTGCTATGTAATTGCTTTAATTAAGTTAAGTACAATCGCAATTACCTTTTTTGCAGTTAATACCATAATCATCTGTCCTGACTGTACTTTAGCCTATGATTTAGGTATAAAGCAATTGGAATTAGGTTGGACTCTGGAGATCTTGCATATTTGTCAATTGAAGCTCGGAAACTTTTTTGTGCAATAGAGATGGAATTTGGTCTGCCTGGCTTTGGGAAAATGAATATCGCTGCTAGTAATGATCTGAATGAGGAAACTATTGATGCCTTGAACAAGCAGGTGTTATTCAGTAATGCAACTTTTCTGTTAACTTGATTTAAAGACTCAAGTTTCCTTATTTTTCCCCCATAGTGGACATAAAATGGTTGCATTTTTTTACCTTTTAAATTTAGTTTCCATACGAACTCGTGTGCTGTCATTAGTGAAGAGATATTGCCATTTCCTTTACAGGGTCATGAGATAGATGCATTTGGAATTGGCACATATCTTGTCACATGTTATGCTCAAGCTGCTCTTGGTTGTGTATTCAAGCTAGTTGAGATAAATAATCAGCCTCGCATCAAACTCTCTGAAGATGTAACAAAGGTATGCCTATGCAAAAAATCTAGGCACTGTAATTATATTTTACTGAAACATATTCTGGCTACAGGTTTCTATACCATGTAAAAAACGATGTTACAGACTCTATGGAAGAGAAGGTTACCCTTTGGTTGATATAATGACTAGAGATGATGAACCGCCTCCAAAGGTAGTTTCTCTTCACTGCCCCAAGTGATGAGCCTTGAGATTTTATTTTATTTAGCGTAAATGATGTTCTCAGGTTGAAATAGAGAATCTGATTGCAAACTGTAGTTGCTTTTGTTTTTCAAAGAAATAATAGTAGTAATCTTTTTTCCAGAGACAGATTGTGAAACTATCTATTACCTCCTAATGATAAAAAAAGCTGTATTGTTTTCTCCTACATGCTAGGTTGGGGAGAGGATATTGTGCCGCCATCCGTTCAATGAATCTAAGAGGGCGTATGTTGTGCCTCAGTGTGTTGAGGAGCTATTGAAGTGCTATTGGCCCGGAGATTCAGGTTAACCCTTATTTGTCCAGACTCATAATGCACTAGTCTTTCCATTTTGCTTCTCGAAGACCATGCTGGCTAATGTGTTCATCTATTACTTTCATGTATGTGGCTTCTTAACATTGAAAAAGACCTGGAAAACTAATAACGAAACTAGATAATGTTGGGCGACACTAATCCAATCCTGATAAAATCTAGTGATATAAAAAAATCAACTATTACTGCGGTCGAGATGTCCTTGCCAGAGTTTGCATTTTAAAAAAATAGGTTTCACTCTAACCCTGAACTCAATGCATACTCAAACTTCAAACATGATCAAAAAACTGATGTGGGTTTTCTTCTCTCTTGAAGTTAAACCAAGAGCAGAGTTGCTTTCTTTGAAGCAAAACCGAGAACGCTGCATGCTACATTTGGAGCAGATGCGGCCGGATCATATGAGACGGCTGAACCCAAATCCCTACAAGGTTATTTTCTCTCTACATTTAAACCATCTGTGGTTCAGTTTATCCAGTTGAACTGGCTAATCTGGTTTTGTTGTTGTTGTTGTCTGGACACTTAATACCGTTTTCTACTTCATGATGAGCAGGTAAGTGTGAGTGCAAATTTGTATGATTTCATTCATTTCCTCTGGCTGAACGAAGCACCTGTCGGTGAGCTCCAATGAAGGAAAGAAACTTGAGACCTTGCTGGTGAGAAATCTGGATTATCTTCCAGATGCATCTTTATGTTCTTGGTTCGACTTTTGCTTCGATTGCTATAATTAAGTGACGATATAAACTAACTACTAAATATTGGAAAGAATCCCTTTTGCTCTTTATTTATTAAATCTCATGATAATGTACCAAATATAATTTTAATCCCCTCTCCACTAGTCATTTATTTTCAAATTGTGTGTGTGTTTTTTTTTATTTCGCTACTATATAAGACTATATCAGTACTAATATTCATATGAATAAATATTTTTTATTATCTTAGTTGGGGTTTTTATTTTTTTACAATTCTTCCAACCATCATCTTACATGGCCAATTTTTAACGTGCTCAAGTCAGTTTTTTTTAATGTTCTTTTAATATATTAAAATTACAGCTAATGTCTATATATATAAACTATTAAACTACTCTTTGCATGTGTTAGCCATCAGCGTCATAACTCATAATTTATATTTTTAAATTAAAATCTCAAATTATATTTTAAGTACCCATAGGAAAGTCAATTATTCTAGAGGATTCCGATGATTTCTTTCTTAAAACACTCGGAACTCTATGGATGATTTTTGAGTCAAAAAATCGTAAACATTCGTA
>JBAMIB010395141.1:0-10479 GCA_037177415.1 Kaempferia rotunda | reverse complement strand
AATATATTTCCGGTATAAAAAATATATAACTGCGTACGGAAGACAGTGAAAATTTCCCATCGTCTCACTTCCTCGTCGGTGGCTCGGTGCGGAAGGCAGAGCTTTGCCCTCCACCAGCTACCGGCGATCTGATCAGCCGGAGGCCTCCCTGCTGAACACATAGTCACGGTCATCGTCGATGATATCAACTCGCGGGTCCTCTCTCCGGCAAATCGTTATCCATCCACTGGCGTGAGCTTCAAGACCACACTCAAATGTCGTCGATTTGGGCTACGGCGTTGGGTCGCCGCCGTCGTCTCTGGATTTGGATCAGTAGCACCGCCGGCGCTCGACCATATTCTTCACTTCTAGACGGCTGGCTTCACATTAGGAAAACGAGTTTGGTAGACATTTAGCGTGTGGCTTCGGCAACGAAATCCCCGGTTTTGGCGGCGCCGACGACGATTCCTTCCTTTCCCAATTTGTTCGAGACAGAGGTGACAGCGAGTATATTCTGGCGACAAAGCCAAATGCCGTCCGCTCCTCCTCCTCTTCTTCTTCCTCCTCCTCCATTTGTTTCGGAGCTCCAGCTCGTATTTTACCAGTTTCTTTTTTAAGCTATTTTTATCTCTATGACCTATGGAAAACCTAATCTTCTCTCTCTCCAAAACGATTTTTTTCCTTGTTCTTCCCCTCCTCCGCCTCCGCCTCCGCCTCCGCCTCCGCCTCCGCCTCTCTCTGCGATTCGCTTTCCTGATTAGTAGAGAAAGAGAGAGGAGGGAGGGCCGGAGGAAGAATTGCACGAGATGCTGGAGAGGGCTGAGAGCGGTTCCTATTCATGGTGGTGGGCAAGCAACATCAGGACGAAGCAATCAAAATGGCTCGACAACAACCTCCGAGGTTTGTCACCTAACCTTTTCCCTATTTTTTTTCTTCTCTATATGTGATCTCTTATTTTGTTTTGCCGATTAAAACCGTGAATTGGTTATATAAATTTCATGATCCTTTTGAATCGAGATTTTTATTTTTATGTTTCCAATTTGTATCATTTTTGATTTTTCTCTTTTGGAAGATTTCTGGATTTGAAAGAAAGCAATTTTGATCTCATATTCAATGGTAGAAACATCATTCTGATGCCACTTAAAAAAATGATGTAATGTAATAGAAGCATCATTTTGGCCATTAGTAATGTTTTTCGAATTATCTTGAGCATATATTAGTTAGTGTTGGTCGGCACGAAGGATCCGATTGTTTGAATGGATAGTTTATCTAAGACATAAACAAGCAGTTTACCACAAGTTGTTCTATTGAATCTATGTATAAAATCTCCTCTTCAAAATTATGAAGCCTTTTTTTTTCTTTTATGACAATCTATGGACTATATGTAAGAATGTAAGTGCCTTATTAAATTACTGCTTTGCTCTTTCAAGCACTGTAATTATAGGCAAGATTCTTTTTGTCCTGAACTCCATTGTATGCAAGATTTTCCAAAGATATGATTAGAATTATTGAACATTGTTTAATGGCTTGTTATCGTAAATTAGAAGATCTATGATTCTTCATCAGAAATCATTAGTCTATTTGCTCAAAATGAAAGCTCAAGTAGATTTTTATTGAAGTGTCTGAAGTGGATATTCTATAAAAATCAATAAACATATCTAGTTACAAACATTAGTCTCTGTCTCGCTTTTTTGTTAATTCAAAGAGTACTCACTGCAGAGATGGAGTCTACAGTGACAAATATGCTTAAGGTAGTCGAATCAGATGCCGACTCCTTTGCTAAAAAAGCGGAGTTCTATTTCAAAAGGAGGCCAGAATTGATAGGCTTTGTGGAAGATGCCCATAAAGCATATAGAGCATTGGCTGCAAGATTTGATCACGTCTCTGGAGAACTACAGAAGGCCAACCACACAATAGCAACTCATTGTCCTGACCAAGTCCACTATGCCATGCTAGAGGAGGAGGAGGAGGAATATTTTCCGAAAGCAATTACCCCAATCGACCCAAGTAAAGTTAACAGGAGAACGGTTGATGGTTTGATGAAGAAGAGAAGAGGAAGTGAATCGTCTATAAAGGCTGGTGAGTCGAGGGCCAAATCTGAGGCTGATCAAGTAAAGGCTCAAGAGGAAATAAATAGGCTTCATAAAGGAATACTATTTCTGCAAGCTGAAAAGCAATTCATCAAAAGCTCATATGAGAATGGTATAGTCAAGTATTGGAACTTTGAGAAGCAAATCATGGACATGTATGACGAAATGTGCTGGTGGCGAGATGAGTTTAGTAGCAGTGAAGTCCTCAAAGATGTCGATGAGCGTATTATAATGACAGAAAAAACCATTAAATCCTGCGAAGATGTCATATTCAGATTACAGGAGCAGCGAAAGACATCAATGGAACAAGTACAACTAGAATATGAAAGAACTAGAAATGCCAAAGAAAAGTTGGAGGCTCTAAAGAGAGATTGTGATCAATCTGAGATGGATAAGGTAGAGATGGCTAGTGAAACAACAGAGATTAGCTTCACTGCCGAAAAGATGGCAGAGGAAGCTGATTCTCTGAACAAAGCAAAGCTAGGCCTGCAAACTATACAGGACAAAATCAAGGAATTCTTTGAGACAAGCACTGAAAGTTCAGCTGCTGATATTATTCGACACATCGATAACCTTGTGGACAAAATTACTGAATTAGATCTCTCACTCTCATCACAGGTTGCACAAATAAATCAATTTGTCTCAGTTAGCTGTGAATTAGATAAAAATGTGAAGAAATTGGAAGAGGAGAAATTGATTCTATCTGAGGACTCGCATGTGTTAGCTGAACGACTTAAGGAAGCCGAAGATGAATTGAGTAAAGTTGAGGCAATTGAGAAAATTATCCAGGATGAAGAATCTAGTTTCCGTGAGAAGTTAAATGATGCTTGTCACAGCGTTAATGCTATTTCAGAGAAGATTCTGCATCCTACAGTCACGGAAAATGCTTGCGATAAAGCTTCATTCCCAGAGGAAGAGACTTCTATCATTGAATCACATCATGAATGCAAGGATGTAGAGGTAATTAATGCTATTTCAGAGAAGATTCTGCCTCCTACACTCACAGAAAATGCTTGCAATGAAGCTTCATTCCCAGAGGAAGAGGTTTCCTCTTCCTCTTATATCATTGAATCGCATAGTGAGTGCAAGGCTGTAGAGGCAACTGAATTCCATGATGTCAAAGAAGACTTGGTGGAGATTGATGCAACTCAGCCACTTGTTGAATATCTTGAAGATTTTCTGCAGAATAAGGAAGTTGCTTCACTCAAAAATGCTTCAGAGGTAGAGAACAAGAATGAAAATTACATCCGAGAGATGATGGCTCTGATAGGGGAACTAGTGAATGTCATTGCATCGAGAGATGAGGAAATCCGCTTGCTGAGAGAGCAATTGGCATCTCTAAAGGCAAGATTTGGTCTTCGTGCAGTTGCTTCATCTGTTGATTCTTGCCACAGTGAATTGTTACCCTCAAACTCTGAGATGTCTCTATCTACTCTTGGAAGAGATTCATCTGTCGATGTCATTAATGTAGAGTGTATCTATGAACAGAATATAACTCAACCTTCTGAAGAGTCTAGGAAGAATATTGATCATTTTCTCGGCAAAAATGTAGAATTTTGGTTAAGATTCAGCACTACATACCACTATGTGCAGAAGCTCAAAGCCAAATACGCAGAGCTACAATCTGATATCAATAAACTGGATGCCAATAAGACAGAAGGTGGGAATTCTACTGATACCAGCAATCAGACTAACAATGCTGAGTCAGAATCAGTTGCCAAAAGACTGAGTGAATTGAAGACCGAGCTCTTGCTTTGGTCAGAGCAAAGCACGTTGTTGAGAGAGGAACTGGATAAGCGGTACTTATCCCTCAGCGATATGCAAGAGGAGATATCTAGTGTTGTGAACAAAAGTTCATCATCTGAGGGAGCATTGTTTACTCCATATGAAGCTGCAAGGTTACAAAGTGAGGTGATGAGCATGCAACATATGAGCAATAAGGCTTCAAGCCACCTTCTGTTGGGATTTAATCAAATCAAGGGGGTCCAATCTGAAATCGAGAAGCAGTTGGCCAAGCTGTATGAGAATTTCCAAATATTAATATCGAGGGGCAAACATGATCCAAATACGACAGGAGTACCATTAAGCGCCTTCCTTTATGGTTTCAAGCCCAAAAAAACATCGATATTTTCACGCATTCTGCCTATTTTTCAGAAACAAAAGACTAGAATTCACAGTCGGTAAGTCAACGAGACAATTTGAACAGCTTGAAGCTATTTCTACCGTGTCAACTTGGGAAGTTATTTTGAACAGGTCTAGATAGAATTGCTCTTTTTGATTTGGACATGGTGGATACCATCTCATGAGGGCTCTCCAGAGGCAGATTCATCTCTTGCGGAAATGTGAATCAAGGTTCAGATTTTGGCTTTTAAATTCAGATGATTAATGGATCTTTGGAAGGAAAACTGCTTTTATTGTTCAAACACTCGACTTTCTTTCGCTCTTGTACTTGAATAAGATTCCAGAAACAAGACTCTTTTCCTTCTCTATCAACGTTATGCTTCATGGTACCTGAACAGTACATTCTGATGCATTTAGATGCTCCCAAATTCTGAAAGATTTCTAATGATCAATTTTAATATATGAATATGATATCTTGCCCATAGCACAGTGCGCGATTGCACCCAACACAGTGCGCGATCACGCACACAGGATATCGCTTATGGTCTTTTTTATTTGGATTTTTTAAAAAAAATAACATTTTTCATATATAAATCTTAAATACATAAGTATACCCCATAAACGCTTAAGAGCATCCACATCAGATACATTAAATATAAATTTTACTCTAAATTTTACATTTTAAGTGAAAAAAACCTCTTTATCAGATTCCCTATTCATTCCCTAAAAATAGATTTTATGAACAGTAACTCTCTAAATTTAGAGAACGAAAATCCTACCCTAAACGATTAAAATATTATTTCTAACCCATGTTCGCCGTTTCCCATATTCGCTATTTCTTCTTCTCTCTCCCGCGATTTCCATTTCTTCTTCTCTCCTCGTGCTCTCCTCAGCGATTTGAAGGTTTGTTTCTTCTTCTCTGCTCAAGTTTGTTTCTTCTCTTGATAAATTAAGAGCTCAACCCCGCCCACTTCCGCTTCCCCTCTTCGCCAACAATACCACCCTTCCACCTCCTCGCCGTCGCCACCACCACCGCCGCCCTCCCTCCCTGCTCAGACTCTCCGGATCGACGGAAACTTCAGGTCAGGCTTCCTTCCTTCCCCTCCGCTTTCTCGCAACGGGACGCTGCGACCCCTTTCGCTCTCTGACAACCAGGAATTTAGTCGCCGTCGCCTCGAACTCCACTCGTTTCCTTTTGTACGGGGTGTGATCTCTAGGCTTCCGATGGGCACCTGAGCGATCGGCGGTTTCGGCTTCCGGGAACGGTTGGGGAAAAGTCATGATTTTGATGAGGCAAGGGCTGTGTTTGGCAGAGCGTTGATGGAATGTGAGAATACGCATGATGATGCTTCACCCGGTGGTCGTGGCCAGGTAGAGCCAGGGCACTCGGAGCCGAGGTCCGCGAGTTCTGAGATGGAGAGGCAAGGGCGCAAGAGGAAGCCTTTGCCGTCGGATGAGGCGAAGGTCGGCGAGTTTGATGAGGATGAGCGACCGATTGGTTCCCTGTTCAATTTCAAAAAGATTAAGGTTGCGAAAAAGAGGAAGCCTCCTTCAGTTAGAGTTAGAGCCGAAAACCCTAGATGTGATGAGCAGATACATATGGGTGAGATGGACGATACATTGGCCAGCTTTAGGAAGAAGCTGAAGGCTCCGAAGAAAGGCAAAGCTGCTGCTGGTGGACTCGTGTCTGAAGGATCCAAGGATACCCTTTCATTGGATAGTGCAAATTTGGACAAGATGGAGGATGATTTCAGTCGCTATGGGCAACCAGGAACTTCTGGAAGTCATGGACGTAGAAGATCTCAGTGTGCTTTAACTGGCAAAGATGAGGCCAAAGGAGTGCCCCCGGTGCATGACAACAAATTTTCAGATGGGAGAATGGGAGATTCACTGTGCACCTTTGTTAAGAGTGTTCATCCAGCCAAGAAGGTG
Organism: Kaempferia rotunda; assembly: GCA_037177415.1. Lineage (NCBI taxonomy): Eukaryota > Viridiplantae > Streptophyta > Magnoliopsida > Zingiberales > Zingiberaceae > Kaempferia > Kaempferia rotunda. The sequence continues at coordinate 4,357 of JBAMIB010395141.1, read as the reverse complement.
AAAGGAACAGGGGGAACCTCATGCACTGACGCCGAGATGAAGTTCAAAATGGACATGGTTTCTACTGATGTACTTCTGAGTTCTCCTTCTATGAAACATAGTTTATCTTCAGATGGATCCCACGGAAAAGTTATCAAGAGAAAGAATCGTTTATCCTCGACTTCAGATGGATCCAGAGAAAAAGTTATCAAGAGAAAGAGTCGTTTATCCTCGACTTCAGATGGATCCAGAGAAAAAGTTATCAAGAGAAGCAAGTTGGCCGTTGGAGGAACAGTGGGTGCAAAGCAATTAATATAGATAATAATAAAAAATTATAGAGGAGAGAGAAATAATAATAAAAAATAAAGATATGATAAATTATAGGATAATTGATGTAGTGCATAGTAAAAATTGATTCTCTAAATTTAATAAAGTAGATAATTTTCTCTAAGAGCATATTTGAAAACTTAAACCTGCTTTTTGCTCTTGAAGATAGAGCTTGTAATAAATGATAATAATTTGTTGCATTGTGATTAGTAATTTATAATGTAGAGATGTATATGAATGATAATATGTGACTTATAAAAAAAGTTGTAGAAAGGTTTTTGCATTGTAAAGAGAATAATATGTTTTTTCATTTTTAATGTGGCACATTGGAGAATACAAAAACCCTTATTTAAAGATTTAACCATTGGAGATGTCCTTAAACCTCTCAATAAGTTTTTTTTTAGTTCCCAATATATATGCACATCAAGAGAAAAAAATCATACAATATTAATTACCCATATAATATTATTTCATCAATAATTAGTAATGATCATTGACTCTCCTTCCAAGAGAAAAAAACATATTTGAAAACTAAAACCTGCTCTTGAAATAAAAAACTCAAACCTCATCTCCACACTCATTCAAGCTTTTTTCTTAAGGTTTTTTAGTTTTACAAACCTTCTACAAAGCTTGCATTGGAGATGCTCTAATTGAAGTGGCGGCTTCACTAGATGGCAACCAAGCCTATCGTTATTACTCACTGAAGATACCAGCAACGTAGTGATTATTCTCCGAAGAACGTGGACAATGTCATCGTTTGGTCGGGAAAAGATGGGCAACTAGTCATTTATTTTAGAAAGCATGGGTAACAGTAGCGTGGATCTCGGGACACATGGAGCATAGCTGCAACTTTATAAAAGGTAGTTCGATCCTATAAGCAACTACACGCCCAAGTGCAATTAAACCCCTAGACCATTACTTATCTTCCCCTTTTTCATTCTTCCTTCTCGGGAACTTGCTTAAGCATCGGAGTGGTTGCACTCGGAACCCCTAGTCATCACCCTCTCTTTCTAGTACTCTCTTTCTAGACCCTGGTGGATCTCTCCACCAGTCCTCGCTGTGCTAAGATGAACAACGACAAAGTCAACATCCACACCAACTCATTGTTGGCTTATTCGTCGACGATTTCAGGCAGGATCATCGTTACTATCTTCTTCCTAAATCCTAAATCGGATGGATGAGTTGTGGTAGTTACGAAACCGTAACTACTATGCATGTTATAGTAGTTACGATTTTATAATTGTTATAACATGAATTAATAGATGAGTAGATCAAATTCATGTTGTGATAGTTACGAACATAGGTACTATAATAGTTGTTGATCCTGTCTAGAAATTGAGTGAGAGCATCGATGACTAGAGCAAAAACTTTGCCACCAAAGGACCACACGAGCTAAGTGGGTAGAGGATGAGCTAGATGCACCATCATCGATGCAGAACTGCGCGCAGAATGTAAAAAGTAGAAACAAGATTAAGAGTGCCAACCCCCCCCCCCTCGAATGTCGAAAAGGAGTCCCGTTATGCATATGCGTGCGTACCCTTTTATATTAATTGTTTTACCTCGGTTGTAATAGTGCCAACCTTGGCCGTCAAGGTCGCAATGAAGGCGCCTCATAGGCCAAAGGAAGCTTCCCTATGTCAAACTGTAGAATATTCTCTATATGCAGTTACGATTCTCAAACGTGGTTGTCTTTAGGAAAATGACATCATCGACGCTTGGGGTGCTTATATGAGTAGGCGAGATGATACATTAGAGGGTGACAGAATATATTCCCTCGGGAACCCGATCGGCGTATGAGCTGACCGACTACATACTTCGGTGATGTCGATATTAGTAATGGAATGGGGATCCCCAGCGACAGACCGACGCATAAACTAATCAGCCGTATGCATGAAAGCTATGATGCTCGACCTCAGGGGATTTAACTGGCGATAAGTTGGTCAGGCAACCCTTACACTTCGTCAATAGGTCAAGTGCCCATGAGGTGTATGAGAAGTGTTAGGAAATACGAGGGGCGCCAAGTCGATCAGGTGTGAGTTATGTTCTCATGCGGTGAGCATGTGCATTAGGTCATATGACAGACTCAAGGTTGGTCGAGCATACTTCATGCTGGTGAGTGGTGTGATCAGCTTAAGACCAATCGGGATTCGACCTGCACAACATCGGTTGGCTTTGTACGTATACACTGACCCTACAGTGTGGAGGGTTATTTCCTTAGCGAGTTCTAAGAGGCCATCCTGGGGACCCCGGCTCACTCAGGAACGCCAACCCAATTTCATGCTCCATTACTTTTATTGTCGTGTTATACATGACTTTGACTGTCACATCACGTAAGACTTTGACCGTCACTAGTATCACACAAACATTGGGGCCCCACATAATGTAGGCAATCGTAGTTGCTACAATATAGTTATATTAACTAAGAAATCATAATTACTTTAATACAAATGGTAGATGAATAAGATTGAATCCATATTGTAATATTTTTTTAACGGTCTAGAATGCACTGTAACAACTACTTCTAAATTAGTAAATTGCAGTTTTTATGTGAGAATTTTAATAGAAGATAATAATGCAAACCGTAATCAACATTACTAAACAGTTGGCAATTGGATAATTATGAACAGTGAGCATTGATGTGAGAATTTTATTTTCACAAATAATTTTGATATTTGTAAACGGCAGTTTAATTCTTCTTCATCGGAGTAAACATGTACAGCCACGAACCTTAATCCGACCGCTCTGCTCGGCTGTTCTCCTCCGCTTAGAAATCACGTCGGTGGCTATTGCAACAAATCGCATCGTTTATTCACGTCGGTGGCTCCGCGGCGGCTGAACTCGATGTGCGGTTTTTCTGCGCTGCCGCGGAGCCATCGGCCGGGGTCAAGAAGCAAGCCGTGGGCCGGTGCTGGTGGCTGCGCTTGCAGTCGTCGTGCTCGGTGGTCGTGGTTGCCGGTGATGGAACGGGTGTCGTTTTTGAGGCTGGCGCCTCTCGTTCTTTTACTGCTCATGGCCTCCGTTTATGCTCAATGCTTCGAGAAGCTGATTGATTTGGTTCGGAATTACGATTCGTAATCGTATTTGGATGATAAAAACTATCATCTACAAATTAAGCAGATAATTAAGACTCGATATCGTAGGTGAAATCTTTCTTCTCCTTTTTGAAGGGGGCCAATACGTGCGCTAGCTACAACTCCTCTCTTCATCTCGCCTCCACGTACCAAGCCCAAAACACGGACCCCTCCACATCCTCCTCGCCGCCGCTAAGAGCACCCACCGCCGTTCCCCTGTTTCGGAACGGTGCTGATCAGATCGCGGCAACTGAGGCGACCGTCGGCGCCGCGGCGGCGGGGTGGCGAATCCAGATCGGCGCCGGCAGTTGACGGCCGGCGCCGAGTTGCACCTCTCGAGAGCAATGGCCCGATTCAGCTGGACTTCTAAGCTGAGCCGCTCGAACTCGTCCAGAAGCGTGGTGGGCTTGTCGCCGAAGCACAGATCGAGGCTCGCTCTTCTCGCTTCCATTCCCGTACGTAGCTTAATCGTGATCACTGATGATCAGGATTAGTTGCGATGCCATCTCGATCGCGACGTTTGTTTGCTTATCTATTAATTTCCGGCCGGTGGATGCTTAATTTTGCTAAAGGTTTGAAAGTTTAATTGCCGTGGATAGCGGGACAAGCATCTATTTGCAGTACCGTTTTACGTACTTTATCGATTATATATTCTAAGCGCTTTTCTTCTGCTGTAATTCTCCCCAACCAAAATTTTTCTACATTCTCTTCCTTTTCCTCGTGTCCTCTCCATTTTCATAACGGCAACACCTCACGTATTAACTACCAATCCATCCATGGGGACATGTCCTCTCCCTTCCCAATTGTCATAGTAAGATGGTCGAGTCACAGGCACATCTCCCATATCCATAATTTTTTTCTTTAATATATATAAATTTCATATCGTATGCATCCACGAGCGTCGTGATATATCCATAGACAACTGAGTACACATGATTTCACAATTGTACTTTCATATCTTTAATTGTGTATTTGAGAAG
>JBAMIB010395085.1:0-10484 GCA_037177415.1 Kaempferia rotunda | reverse complement strand
CCTCGCTTTTGAAATATGGAAAGTCCATCGAGGCTTCCGAACTGATCGATTCAGCCACAGAGGAACTGCCTACTTCCTTGTACAACTCCCTTCTTGCGGCACTGTCCTCGGATGGGCTTCTTGATGTCGCAAGACAGGTGTTCGGAAGAATGTGTGAGAGGAATATTATTGTTAATTATGTAAGTTTTGGTGTTTTTATAGGTAAAGTTTGTGACTTGGAAGGACTAGATGGGGTTTTGGGTATGCTTGATGGGGCTAAGGATATGGATTTCGGATTTAATGGCTCGGTTATTGCTTCTCTAATCATAAGTAGGCTCTGTCGGGCTGGGAAAATTGAGGATGCTTGCTGTGCACTGGAACAGCTTAGACATAGAGGTTTCAAACCTGATTTTATTCCATACAGGATAGTTTCTGAAGGTTATATTCTGGCAGGTAGAGTGGAGGAAGCAGGGGGAATACTGAAGAAGAAGAGGAAGTATGGTGTTGCACCAAGAGAAAATGACTATAGAGAATTTATCCTTTCATCAATATCTGATAAAAGGATTCAGGAGGCTAAGGAATTGGGTGAAGCAATTGTTGGTGGACAGTTTCCAATTGACAATGATGTGCTCAATGTGTTGATAGGTTCAGTGTCATCTGCTGATCCTGAGTCTGCAATCTTATTTTGTAAGTACATGATTGGTAAGGACCAATTTCCTAGTCTTTCAATCTTGAGCAAATTGAGTAAGAATCTCTGTAGGAACCAGAAAAGTGATGAGATGTGGAATGTTTTTAAGGCCCTTATGGATAAAGGGTTTTTTTCTGGACTAGAGCAATATAATTTGATGGTTTCATTCTTATGCAAGGCAGGAAGAGTGAGAGAAGCCTACAATGTGTTTAGGGAGATGAAGAAGAATGGTGTTTGTCCTGATATTTACTCTTACAACTCTCTCATGGAAGCTTGTTGCAGAGGGGACCTCTTGCGACCAGCTAAAAAGCTCTGGGATGAAATGTTTGCAAATGGCTGTAGTGCTAATTTGCATACATACAACATTCTTATAAACAAGTTTTCTGAAGAAGGCAAAATTGAGGAGGCTAGGCATCTTTATTGTCATATGCTGGATAAAGGAATTGTACCAGATAGTGCTACATACATATCCCTTATCACCGTTTTATGCCGAGAAGATAGAATAGAAGATGCAATCGAGATCTACAAAATGTCCATGCATCAGGATAAGACAATTGGACGTTCTGTGTTGAAAAATTTAGTGCTTTCCCTCTGCAAATATGGTACATTCTTTCACTGAGGCCACCATTCATTTTTCTTTAAAAATTCTCTAATAGTCATTTAGTTACAGTTACATACATGATAGTCTTTCTCAACGCTTGAACTTGGCTTGCTTTAATAATTTGGTCCTAGAACATTTCTCTATGTTTCCTTTGTGTTCCTAAATCTCAACTTACTCCAATTGATTCCTTGAGCTGTAGAGAATTTTGGTAGTTTTGTTGTCAATTTATTATAGAAGTTTTGATAAGCACAAAGTGGCAATTGAATGTCATGTTAAAATTTGTCTTCCTGTCATGGCATCCCTAGTAATCTAAGTTGTTGAAAATGCTTCATATAATTCAGAATTCAAATTTCTGAACATATGTAGCTAGGGCAATAGTTACAATATGCCATTTAAGTCTCAACAATGTGGGTATATCTCACCATTGAACTCTATGTAAAGTTGTGTCACCAGTAATGTCTAGATCTTTTAAATTACTTCAAATTCTAAAATTTTGATCATATGAAATAGGATTTACTATAACCTCTCTCTACCCCTAATTTTTTAACCCTAATTGATTCAACTTGTCACACTATACAGCCCGTATCATTTAGCCCTATCATTTTGTCATCTACTGAAGCTACAATTAATTGGTGTTGATATTGGTAATTATTACATTATACCTATGAATAATGTCACACCATCCATCTTAGCATTCTTATAGTTGAGAAGGAAAATGTTATATTGTTATGCAGTAAAGGAGAACTCTTACACTATGACTATATATAAGACAGTTACATAATTCCCACACACTAGTGTCCATACTATATGGGACTAAATTCATAACACTATCACAACCCGCTTAGATAAGAGAATTGATCCATTAACTTATTAGGCCCAACCAATGGCCTAAAATGCATAAGCCCGATTTAATAGTAGTTAACACATCTAAATTTATAAAAAACCCTCTAGTAGTCCACAACTCACTATAAGAGACTAAATTGGGGTGTCACATTAATAGTTATAATAACACTTCTCAACGTAAAGCGTAGATATTATTTGTGCCTAGCTTGTTACGTACAACAAAAGTCCCATGGATATAAAAATTAAGAAAAAAATTAAAAGATATTCAATTTAGACTATGCAAAGACAATATTGTGATAGTTGTTAGGACTGGTGGCGCAACTATAATGGGAGGGACGAATAGGTGGGTATGTGATTCAAACTCTTTTCGATGCTCTTGTGAATGCAAGGCTTAAACACTCGTGGTCATTCATGTTAATCAAGATCAAAGATATGTGACAGAGATAAATACAAATAAGCACACAACGCTAACCTAATGCTTTTAACGTGCTTTGAACCTCCCGTCCTACTCCATGACCTAGTAACTTTTTAGGTGAGTCATAATTTTCTTCTTCTTTGGAGGTGGAGAAACCTCTTAATGTTCTCTTTACAAGATAAAAGAATAAAAGAGTACAAGAGAAGTTACTGAATGATTGTAAGAGATGAGCTTTATTCCTAAGCATTGGGAACCAATGGCCTAAAATGCTCAAGCTCTAGTTAATAGTAGCTAACACATCTAAATGTATAAAATCCACAACTCACTATGTGAGACTAAATTGGGGTGTCACATTAATAATTCTAACACTTATAAATTTAGAGTGTAGATATTATCTATGCCTAGCTTGTTACGTATAACAAAAGTCCCATGGATAGAAAAATTGAGAAAAAAAGAAAAGGTATTTAATTAAGATGATGCAAAGACAATATTGTGTCTATTATTCTATTCCAATAACCTAATTAAGTTATACTCATTAAATTAACAACTAAACACAAATTCAGCTCAAAGAATTCATACAATTATTCGCTAACTATGTGATACACATCCACACAGAAAACTTGGAAATTCAAAACCTTGAAGAACCTAAAATTTAACCTGATGGAATTAAAAAAAAATCAATTTGGGCATTTTTCTTTTATAAATTCAGATTTCTTCATAGATTTTTTTTTTTGTACTTCATATGCAATTTGGTTGGGTAGGATTTTTCTTAAAATTAAAACTAACTTGTGCCTTTGCTTACCTCTTCTTTGCCTAGCAATTGATCATTATCAAAGATGTTGATAGCTGGTCTACCACCTTGCCTAATCCAAGCTTCATGTTTCTATTTCTCATCCAAATTTAGATTACCCTGAGATAGTCCTCTATGTTTGAACTTACTTACTTCCTCTTCTGAGATGAGAGCTAATGTATTACTAACCCTTTAACGCTATTGGACTTAATTGGGGCCCTTTAGTTGTTTCCTAACTTAACCTCACACTACAAGGCTTGTGGATGGTTAAAGAGGGTTCATAGATAGTCTGAATAAATAGGTGACTTGGTCCATATTACTTATCCCGTTCCTTGTTTCCATGATGCCTCATTAGAGAGCTAGTTTAGCATGTTAGAATTAGCGTGGGAGGATTATGGCCTGGATTTGGGGATTTTATGTGAAGATTAGATTTACGCCTTCAATATCTATTAATTCATTGTTTTGCGACCCTTGCGATTAATTGAGTCTCATGGGGCATCTCCCCTTGATGGCTTAGGTGATATGGCTACTTCATCTATATAGTGATGTTTCAAACTTGGGGTGGGTTGTGGTTAGTGTCCCTTCTACCCACTTTAGTCATGTTGTTGAGTCAATTGCATTCGCTATGGTAAGTCATGCTATTCATTAAAGAATATCATCATAAATAATCACACAAGATGAATAAAAGCCAAAAATTCATGGTGAAATTTGAAATCGAGCTACTTCAACTTTGAGGCAAAGAGGAAGATGTAGTGACGATTCAAAATCTTCAACCTTCTTTTGGATTTGCTCTTGTTTTCTTTTTATTTTGTGTTTTTTTGTAAACGTTGCCTCCTTTTTATGTGCTTTTCTTCCCTCGTTCTCCAACGTGGTCATTCTTTTTACATATATACATTTTACATCCATGTCTGTATTATCTACAAGTATCTTATGTGAGTTTGATGTAATAGTTAAAATGGATGATTATGGAAAGAGTTTCAGATATCATAGATATATTATTCGATAAGAAATGATTATTGTTGAAAATATCATTTGTGGGTGAAAGAATGGATTGACAAAATACTTAGGAGAAAGAATGGATGGTTATAACGTTGAGAAGTGTTTGGAGACTTGTGTATTGTTGTGTCTACTTTAAGCACAGGTGGTAAGTAAGATGTTCTTGACCTTGACCCATGAACCAACTCGAACTTTTGCAGCCCATGAATCATAACTCTTCCTATTAAGCTTTGTGGTAAAAGTCATAGGACAATGAAAGGTTTAATGAAACAGTAGGTTGAACATGCAGTGATGTGGTTAAGGCACTTGACATGCTGAAATTTGGGCAACATAGTAGATAGGATAGTCAAATTCTCGAATGTGATGAAACTAGCATCACTTATGTTTTTTTCAATTATTATTTATAATTCAGGATCCACTGCTCCAAGTTGAGCTAGGCTTGGTCTCAAGACCGAAACCTAGTCTTGAGTGAAAGTGGGTTCTTAAGGCAGTTGACGCTGTCAACGTACTCGAGGAGACAACACGATGAAGCTTTGTTCTTTGACATGAGAGTGGTGGTATAACGAGAATCTGCATTGCAACAGTAGGGAGATCATGGAGTTGAGATGGTGAGTTGGAGTCCTTTGATGGAGATTGGTACACTGAGTTAGGTATCATAAGATGCTTAATCACTCTGATACCATGTTATATATGTGTGTATATTCACAATCACACTATTATGTTTAAATCCCCATATATTATTTCAAAATAGGTCCCTAATATTTCTCATCTCTTGAATTCACTTTTATTTCCTTGAATGTTAGATAATAAAGGATTTCAATGACAATTTTCCTTTTGATGGGCCACGATGAATTATACTTATGATATTCCTAGTCTAGACACATTTTATTTGATAGATTTTTTGGATTTTAAGCATCATTAGAAGTTTTACTTTTTGTTGGCATTTGAAACACATCACACTATGGATGCCCTAGGCAGCTAATGGTTCACAATTTAATGAATATTCTACCTATTTGACAAGTGGTTAAGAGATTATACATGGATAAACTCTTCAAAACTTATCAATTGTATATAACCTTTTTTTTTATATTGATATGAATATTTTATCTGTGTCAGTTTGGATGTTCTTATTTTGATATGTTTGGGTTGGATATTGATATGAATAGTTTATCCGTGTCGGTTAGATCCTTGTGAATAAGTACATGCATTGGTATAATATACCATTGCTTAAGATGCTTAGGATACATACCTGCTTGTATCGTAGTTGTTTACTTCAACTCGGTTGCATATTTTTTTCTTGATTCTTAAAGGTCATTCATGTAAAGTGGCGTGGCACATCAAAACTTGTAATGGTTTCTTTTTTCCATTTAGTTTTGCTTTATGGACTTATGCAGGTAAATATACAGCGGCATCTGGTCTAATACAAAGCTTGCCTTCAGAAGCCGAATGCACAGATTCTCATGTCATTCTTCTGAAAGGGTTAGCGGAGGCTGGTCTAGTTGAGATGTCTGTTGAGCACATAGGATGGGTACAAACTAATGTTCATTCAAAATTTCAAGCAATACTGGCAGACCTTATGGCATCTCTTTCAACTGCACCAAGTTTGGAGCCTGTCAAACAATTGCTTAAAGCAATGCATGCACGCGGATTTGTTTCCACAAACGATCCATGGATCAATGTATTGGAAAGTCATTCAACAGGATACTAAGGAGTTTCCCAACTGTATTGACTATACAAAATTGGAAGCCAGATGCATGTTCTAAAGGTCAGAAAAGGAAAGTTATGAATCTACTATAGCAAAAAGGTAGAATCCGCCACCCGGCGACCCCACACGGACGACTCCACGGTCATCTATGAGGAGGTAAATTGGAAAGCTACGGTTGGTCACTGTGGAGAGGGCATTTTTCCTTTGCTGAGATTCAATCCCTTGTCCAAAAAGTTATGAATCTAGAATGTTATGCTAGCACACTTATTGATTGTCTTTCTTCTGATTTGGCTCTTCTGATAGATGCCTATCGATAGAGGACAGTTTTAGATTTGTGTCTCTTGATTTTCATTTTTCTCAATTTGAAGGAACTTTCTCCCTGATAAACTCCTGGTGTTCCAAATCCAGAATCCCATGTTACTTTCAGGGTGTTTTTTCAATGTGAGGAAAACTAACAATCCACTCCATTGATCAAGCTCCACATCCATCGATCAAGCTCTTTATAGTTTGGACTGCCATAGAGACAAGCTGGCTCCTGTATGGTACATGTTTAATTTATCTCAAGAAATAAGTACGACAGATTTTCTTTTTATCAGAAATTGTTATTTACGAATTGTTTTTGTAATCATAAAAGTATATTCGTTAAACATTTACGCAAGAGTTGAAATATATATCTACTTAAAATTCGTTAAACATTTATTCACAATTTGATATTATGGTTCTTGCAGTCTATTCCTTGATTATTTAGTTCTGGTAGCAAAACAAAATGATTATACTGTTTCAACTTTTAGTCTGATTCTCTTATTCTTGGCTTGTGTCATCACACATCCACAAAATATTTCATTTTTTTAAAGTGTTGATTACTGAGATCAGCAATCAAACACTGCCACTTCCAGTTGCAAGCACAGGTGAAAAAATATTGAATAATTATGTCAGGTCCTGCTTGTGATTGCAAAACTATGTTGCAATTTTGATCGACATAGATCTCGATCCAACTATTGCATTGTTCCATTGATGACAATGTTGAGGGTAAAAATCATGTAGAACCTTTTTCAAACTAAAGATCACGGAAAGAAATTCCAAGACTTAGACAAAGATAGTTGTCACAAATGCAAGATTTATTTGATTTTTTTTTCGAGAAAAAAATGATTAATCAAGTCAGATAACATCAAACTTGACGATCGGTTCAATCCCATATAAGTTTTCTGATAGCCAAAGGGTAAATTGGATAGTGGTGTCCAAAGCAGATGAGAAAGGTCTGCTAATTAATAATCCAAGCTAGAGACAACTTCAATAATGCCGCTTTAAATAAACTCAATCGAACAAATACTCAACTCAATGGGATTGAAAATCAAAAGGACTGAAGATCACATCTCCTTGCGAGAAGGAGATGCTCAAGAGCCACCTCTATTTTTCCTTCTCCCAAAAAACTCTGGCAAGATGAGAACATGAAGAAAGCCTTCCAAGCATCTTAGGTCGGGGTTACACTTTCACCCCTATCTTTGGGAAGCATGTTTCTATACGTACCATCACTTAACATGTGAGAAAATGGCCCTATCATGGGTTCTCAAAGGAGAAGGAATATCAAGATGACAGACATGCAACAGAGAATATTTGAGATACCATAGGAATGACAACAGTATATCTTTTTGAATCTCTACTTTCAGAAAGTAATGATATGTTGGTGTACAATGCTAATTTCCTTTCTTCTATGCTGACATATACAATGCTAATTTACAGTAAAATTCAGGCAACTTTCAGTTTGTATTAACATCATGCTTTAGTATCGACATCCTCTCTATTATTCAGCTCTTTGAATATCCTGTTGCAAATCCTGCAGAACTGCAAGAAAAATCCAGGCATGATTGTTTGGAAGTTAAAGTAATCCAACATGGAACGAATGTGAATTACCCAATTTCCAAATACATCCAATTACCTTCTGCTTGACCACCCCTCCCCGCTGTACAAGGAAAATCTATACTTTCAGCGAATCTTCTAGCTGGGTAGCTCTCTTTAGAAGGAATCTGTATTCATTACTTCTTGACCATTCGTCGATTTCACGAGCACGCAAAACAGGCAAAGGGTGGGATAACTGCCTTGTTTGTGCATTCCTGGAAGCAAGGCAATGAACCATGAAGTCCAACACAATTTCATAATAAGATTTTATACTGCTATAAATTTTAAGGTCTAAATTATCTGTGATCAGTCTTCATGGCATAGTTGGTGTTAACACCTACCACTGCTGATGAGTGTCACAAGGAGAGAAACAAACCTAATATACCACCCAATGGGACTCGAAGAAGCCTTGTCATATGAGCGAGCTTGCTCCAAGAAAGCATCTATGCTTAGCTGGTCAGAAAGAGATGGGCAACCTCCAGCCAGTTTCAGCAAGACAGATATGACCACCTCTTGATAGTACAGCAGTAGTACAGATAATTAGAAATTGCCAAATACAGTATAGGAAGGGCAAATAAGAAATGTGAATACAGGATAATATGTTTAGGAAGAGACATCTATCACTTTACATTATTGTCTCAAAGATCTTTACATATGTTGAGGACCAAATTGTAATAAGCTAGGGATCAATTGTTAATATTCCAAAATGATGTAATCTAAACAGAACAAGAATAGAAATCTATCTGAGAAGATAGAAAGGACTATCTAGAAAAATAACTCAAATAATTTTTCCCTACTTGGACATGGTATCAAAGCCACATCCCTTGCGGTAAAGTGCTCCTTCCTCAATCCACTTGCTGTAGAGTGTTCATCCCAGTTCTTCGCCTGAAGAATGTAATTGCTGGAGTCTATAATACCCTTTTCTTCTATTCTCAGTATTCTAATTTCCATGAGGCACTTCCAGCGAGATGTTGGCAACAATTCTTTCCTAATAGTGGTTCTGTACTCATTGCAATCTGCATCCTTCTTGATCTTCGCCCTTCAATGTGAACCTGCTCAAGAATATCTCTACAGATTCTGGAGATTACTTCAGTGTTTCAGCATTTTTTTTTTCTGTCAGATTGCTCCTGAAAATATCATTTTGGAGATTTTTTGCTTCTTACCTCACTAGTTCTGGAGATTTCTGCAGACTTTATTTCCACCTCGCTCCAGAGTCGTTGCTTCGGAGATTTCTGCTTCTTTCCTGATCAGTTCAGGCCTTTTTTGTGTTCCAGATGGCTTTTCCTCTGCCAGTTGCTCTAACAAATCTGTTCTATTTTCTGGATTTCCTGTTTCCTCTATAAATCCAATCTGTTTGCTGTTTTACCTGTAGCCCTTGATTTCCAGAAATCCTTCATATTTGCAACAGTTATGTTCTATGCTGATTTTTGGAGATTGTCACTTTGGTCAACAATGGTTCATCTAAAAATATTTGTGATGGTATTCTTAGTAGTAAGCCCTTCACTACTACATCCAAGGTTAAATGTATCCATTATGGAGTATCAAGCACTTTCTTAAGTAGAAAATCTCCTAGAGTACAGCATCTCAGTGTGTCACACCATTGGCTCATGAAAATAATCCTATTGCCAGCATGATTCTTGTCTGTAAACCAATCAGTTGGATTTTAGATTGAACACATATATCCAATATTTTCTCTATTCTTTCAAAACTTGAGTGTATATCTCAACTTATTCATGTCATTCTCAATGATGGATCACTCTCTGGTCAGGCTACTTTACACAGTTGGTGCTCCTTTATTTAGTTCTGTACATAAATTTGATTTGGATCTATTTGCAAAATTGTTCAATAACATATGCTATTGATTTTGTTACTGTTCATGTTCATGGACTAAAAGGATACTTGCTATAGGCGGGATTTTCGAGAATTTATCATTTGACTTTGATTGCTGATTCATCCGCTTTGGTAGTTGATCTCTCTCCATTTCAAATCTATCATCACATAGAAGATTCTGGTCTCCAGAATTCACAAACGATTGTTAATAGTCTTTCTACACTTACAGAATCTTGAATACGAGCCCTATCGATTGAAGAAGACATTTGATCCTCATTTCCTCCTAGTATGTATAAATTTGCTTTGTAACTTTTTTCCTTATCATTTTGATATTTGTTGTCTAACTCATGTCTGTTCAGAGTTTAATTTAAAATATTGTTACCTTTATAGATGATGATTACTATGGACCTTCCTCTATCTAGTCAGAGTACCCTTCATCGATTCATGTCCTCATACATCTGAAATATCATTTCGCTGAGAGAAAAAGCAGGTACTTGGCTGTGATAACTTGTACATTAATACATCATAAGTGAGTTACTAAGGAATGGTATTATTTCCATTATATGCTGCATGGATATGGGTATGGGTATCGTATCAAATACGATTCGGATACAACAATACAATAAATTTTGAAAATATAAGATACGATACGACTAGAATATGACAATCATTATATATATGGTATTGAAAGATCATGAAAGATGATTAAAACTGAGAATGAGTGACAATTAGTACAGTGAC
>JBAMIB010395077.1:0-10484 GCA_037177415.1 Kaempferia rotunda | reverse complement strand
ATATTAGGGGTATTTTAGTCATTTCATTAATAATCCATACTTTTATCCTTACCATAAAAATTGTACCAAATAAAAATGATTTTATCCTACATTACAAAATATACTCATCTAAAACATTACTATCCTATAAATTTATAATCCCTCAATAATCCTATCACGCAATCAAACACTACCTAATAGTATTACTAAAGAAAATATTATTTTTTATTTAGTAGATATCATATTACTTTTAGAAACTTTATTTTGTGTCGTTAATATTCATCGTAACTTTAGTAAAAATATGTCATAAAAAATCATTAATGATTTAAATAAACATAAAATAAATTCTATTTGTTGCTATTAGCTCGATTACCTCAGTCAAATTTTAATCAGGAGGAGAAAAGATTTGGAAGATAAAGTTGGGGTATTACCGAAATAAAGAGAGTTTAGGGGTATTTGATAGATGAATTTAGGAATGAGAATATAATTTATTTTATTCTCATTTTTGATGCTTAATTGACGGAAATCTGAATCATTGTATGAGTTTTATATCCTCAATTTTATAATCCACATCCTCTAGGTATCGCTAAACTCATTTCCTTTATAATAAATTTTATTACCATTCTCATTGTCAAATATATACAAAACACTCCTTCAATAGTTGTATTTATAAAAAATTGGTGAAGAAAAATTTAAAATAGATATATTTATTTTTAAAAAATTATCCTAAATTCCTTACCTGCAAACTCAACTTGCTTCCCAATCTCTATGTAAAAAAATAATATTTTCGCTTCTTACATTTAAATTTTTCTTTACTTAAACTTCCTAATGCACAATAATTTAAGTAATTGTCCTGATTTATCTAAAACAAGATATAATTACATCCAAATTTAACCTATTTAAATGATAATCCGATGTATTTTTTATAACTCTTTTTATGCCTGACTAATCAATTGGGAACTCATACCAATTGATTGACTTAAGTTGAATTGATTGACACAATGAATTTAGCCTAAACCCATTGATTAATCAGGAAGAAAAAGAATCGTGCTCAATTAGAGATAAAATATATAAATTTTTGTTAAATAATACTGAATTTAGGAGGAATTATAGCCTATTTTAATTTTTTTTATACCTATAAAATATAATAAGAGCTTCTGTTCCCTCACGATAAATTGATCAATTGCCGATCAATTCCTAATCAATCAAAACTATCTAATTGATAAAAAAAATACTAGATATGATGTTGACTTTAGAAAAAATTATATCTCATTTTGGATAAATAAGGACAATTGAAAATTGATGTATATTAGAGAATTAAAATAAAGAGAAATTTATATACAGGAAGTGAGAATAAATTTTTTCTAACACAGATAGTGAGGCGGTGGTTGATTTTGCTAGTATAAATTTTAGCGCAATTTATTGATAATTTATTGAGAAAAATTTATTTTCATCTAAAATTTTGGACTTTAATAATAAATTGATTTACATGAGTCCGCGAGGCTACTTGATCGATTCGCATCAGGACGTGGGTCTCTGATCGGGTCGGATCGGTTTCTCGAGAAATTTTCATCCCTGGGTTCAACTAACCGGCCGGATTAATCTAGGGCGGCGGAGCCAACTGCGATCTTCCTCCGCCTCCCTCCGCTCTGCAACAAAGTCTCGAGTCAAGCGAACTTTCCTTTACCTGTTGCTGCTCTTCATTCTCGTGATCACGGAACTTCTCATATCGTCACGATTCATCTTCGATGTCTGATTCCTACTAGATTTATAGTTCATTTAAGCTACAATAGCCAAAGAGGTTAGAAAGGCTTCACTATTTTCATTGGTATGAGAATTCCAATTTCAGTTCTGATTTTATCTGTGCAATGGAATTGACATCTTTTTTCCTCTTGTTGTTGAGGTAGTGTTTGCTAAGGCCTCAGTGTTAATCTGTTAGGAAACCTCTGATTTCTTCTTTTCGCCTGCAATTTACTGCTATATGTAATTGTATAGAACATAGAGAAACTAAGAGGTCTTTTGATCAGTGTCTTGCTGATTTTCCCACTCTTTGACAAATTGGTGATGCTTTTGTACTTCCGAGAATTTAAAGTGTGATAGAGCAATTGTTCATTGCACTGATAGAAAATCTCTGCAAACATGAACATCTTTTGGTCCTGGGGTCATTTTATGGATAGGATGGCAAAGCCCTGGTTCCTGGGGGGCGACTCTCTCTATGCCATTGAAGGGCTCAAAACTTATACATTAGTCAAGTTTGCTACCTGATAGCTTTTACCATAAAAAATACATTTCAAGATATATAGTATGAATATCTATAACTGGAATGAGCATATTGGAAAAGCTAAATTTTAATTAAAAGGCAAAGACGATCTAATCCTAACAAAAAAATGTCCAACAAAAAGGTTTTGCTTTAATTTCAAAGAGTCATTCCTATCCTAGCCATATAACTGATTGCTACTTCTTAAACTAATTACTGATGGACCTGACTATATTGAAATAATCTTTTAGGAGAGTGGCTCAAATATTCTTGACAATGAAATGTGGCCATTCACTACTCAGTAGCAGCATTAGCTTCTAAAAGGATGTCTGGATAATTTGGAAGGATAAGTACACCTTGAACCTTATTTTGTGGGTCACCATGTGAGATAGTAACCCACCTGTTGATGGAGTTGAATCAAATGATTATTAAGATTCTCATTCTTAATATAGGATAAAATTCAGCTTTGTTCATATGATTTGAATGCATTAACCCAATTTGTTGATGGAGCTTTATTTGAGTGGCGGATGTGGGTGACCATTTTTCCTTGTTTAAAATTTCTTCCTTTCCTTTTTGTCACATATTCCTCTTATTTGGCCTCCAAGGTAACAAGACATAAATGTTTGTGAAGTGAGAACAAGTTAAATATGATTGGCCAAAGCTAACCAGAGTCATCTTTAAATTAGGATAAGTGTGTTGTGAATCAGTGAGAAAAGGATTGCCCATCCAAAGCAAATATGTTTCAAATTAGTTAAGATTGCAAATGAACTTTTTTAATTATATGATGATTGACTTATCAGACATCAGGATTTATTGGATTCTTCTTTTACCAATTTTAGATTTGGCTGGCTTTATGGACATGAAAATTTTATCATAGACAATATTATGTTTTAGGGGAAAAATAATAAAATCGTAACATAGGTGTAAGCCTCTGCAAAATTGCAATCTGCTGAATTCACCTCTGCAAAATTGCAATTTGCTGAATTCACCTTGAATTATTTTGTTTGTAATATCAGTGGAAAATATCCCCATTGATTTCAAGGAGAATAACACTGTATTGTATTCCATGATTAAGTTTAGCTTCTACAGCATAAAAAATTTGATGTTGTTAGTTGTTACTATGCTGAAAGCCTACAAGTTTAGATAGAGATGGACATCTTACTTAGTTCATGGTTCCTATTGTGACTGAACTCAAATGACACAACTTAGAATCTTACACTAACTTGATAGGTATGAACTATGTGGACCAACATAGTCTAGGCCTACACTAGCAATAGTTGACAAATCCCTTAATCAAACCACAAGTTCCAATATGAGGCAATTTGGAGTGCCACAATCTCCTTGCCCAAGGCCCTAAGGTTCATAGTTGGTGGGATGTGAGCTTAGATTCTAACTCCATATTTCCTCCCAAAGTTTTTAAGCATTCTTCCGTATCTGTTTCAATATTTGGTTGGAATGGTATAGTTTGTCTTAGTGCCACGTCTGGTTGGCACTCACACACTTTGTAGTGGCCCACGATTAACTTAAATGAGTTTTGACCTTAATTTCTTTCATGCATCTTGTTTCCCTCCAAATATAAACCTATATTAATTAGAAAGTCAACTAAATTAAAATTTTAGCTAGCAAACTTCTAAAATAAATTAGGCATCCCTCGTTAATGATTATGTCTACTGATATCAAAATGTTTGTGGTTCCATTTTGGGAATCCAGAATTATGTGAACAATTAAGGATTTATACTGTGATGGTGCATTTATGGAAACCTGATTTTTAATCACACTAGATACACCTTGTAGTTTCATAAGTTTGAGTTCTAATGGCAAATTATTTAGATATCTACTCTTATGAGATGTCAAATTGTCACTCAATGAATAGATCAGTAAACTACTAAATCTGAATGTATAAAAATGTAGTTTCATAATAATAAATGAATCAAGGGAGTAGCTAAGATGGATAGATATGAAATTCTTGCAAGTCATAATTTTAGATGTTTTGAATTCCTTATTCAATAAGGAAACATTCATGAAAATACCATTTATGAGATAAAAATAAACTTGAATAATGAATAAAATTGTTGAACTTTCTCACTCTTTGTGCAATAATTATGTGCCCCCTTGTTGTTGAAAGAAATTTATTTGATGATGTTACAATGCACTATACTTTATAGATTGGAGTGATGAGCTCTTAGGAAGCAAACACACATAAAGAAGGTATAGCTACATGTATGATAAGATATATGTTGGGTTACTTAGATTGGATAAAGTAATAAAATATTATGAAAGAGTAATTACGTGTAGCATTAATAGATGATACAATTTAAGGAGATAAGGTGACATGGTATAGACATATTTTAAGATGACCAATAGATTTGATACTCCAACAGTTGAATAAATTGGATTAGAAGGTGTAATAGATACAGGGAATCAATAAAACTTTGTTAATAATAAATAAATAAATTGATTTGAATAAGTCTAGTTATATAGTCTTGTAGGGATTTGAGTCATAAGATTCATGTATCCATCTCCAAAATAGTTGGGACAAACATGGATGATGATGTTGATGATGTTGATGATGTTGATGATGATGAAGATCCTCTTGCCTTTTAGATAAGAAAAGATGATATGTTGCTCCCGTGGCAATGGTGCAATGATTAAACCCTCCAATGGATAACCAAGGGATTTAAGGTTTGAGTCTGCTGCGGTGCACTGTAGGGAATTTTTCCCTAGTGTGAAGTGGGCCTAAGAATGCTGGCGACTTGGATGGGCCTCCATGAGCACTTCCCGGTTTATCCGGTGACCGGTGTAAATTTCCATTGGGTTGGGTCGGTCACCTCTAGGATTAGTCGGTTCGAAGAGCTAGATAGCTAGAAAAAATATGGAGAATAATATACTAAGAGAACCAAGGGGTTCAACAACTGGGTTTTAAATGCACAAAAATGTAGGAGCCACAACTTGAATAATTTGTTAACTTTGTATTTACTTCTGTATGCTTTCTCTAATCATATTGGGTGTCTAAAAGCAAATGACGTTTTGCAGCCATATTCCACTTGAACTGCATCTTTAAATGCAAAAGACACTTTGCATCATTCTAAAGAGGACTACATTGCTCCTGATTCAATGAAGCATAGAAGGGAAGTGAACATCTACCCCCTTATCCACAAAGTCAGACATGGATACAAAATATTGATGGCCATCGGAGAATTATTTCCACCTCAATATCGTCTTGCTGCTAGCATTCTTGGGCTTGGGATGGGAGTGAGTAGTTTGTACATGGTGTTGCGAGAAGGGAAACTGAGCAGTTTTCGATTATCATGGGGAACACAGCAAGATGATTCATCCAAGATTGTTTATGTGGCTGGCTTAAGAAATCTGGGAAATAATTGTTTTCTTAATGTAGTTTTGCAGGTAATCTCGGTAGTTTAAATCATCAAATTAGTTCATGATGGTTATGTTGTTGTGGTAATGTCCATATAACACTTCATTAACAGCAACTATAGACAACTTTTCCTTTATAAACAAATATGAAATGCCCAACAAGGTATGCTGGAAACTTGAGAGTATTACTGGTGCAACTATAGGTAAAAGAGGAAGGTTAGAACCCAGTTTTGAACTGGCATGGTAAAAAATGACTAAATATTTTGATTAGTTAGATACATGGTCTTAATGATGTTAAACTATCCATATGGTCTTTTTACTCCATTTGTTGCATTCCCTAAAACATTCTTTCTTGATCGATTGCATATTTGAAATTCTCAATTTTGTCAGCACTGATACGGCTATATATTCCTTTTAACTTATTCACTCTTCTTAAGTTCCTCCATGCATGGTAGTGTTGTGCTCATAATCTAGATTCTTTACAAGTTGTTAGGACCACGTTCATTTGTCATTCCTGAAGTCATGTTGTTTCTTATCTTTTGAAGTATGTGTATTTTCTAAATCAGGTTTATTCTTTGTCACATCCACTTTACAAAAGATACAATTAATTATATAAATTATTTTGAACTGATATGGTAAAAGTCTTCAGCCATCGTTTACTATGATTAACCTGATTGACCTGTTCTGTATGGGTTACTGCTTGCTGTTGTTTTCTGTGATATCCTTTTTAACTTAATATTTACTCATAGATCTGCTGGTATCAGTGTCATAATATGGAACTGTAGATCTGTTTTTTAAACTGGAACCTATACATGAAATTTATCCATCAACTTTTAGTGCTTTTTTGTCCTACATTTAGTCACAATTTATTTTCATGCGAAGAACTAGTCATATTCGTATGCTTTCAGTTAAACATCTTTTAAGATTTTTTATTTTTTATTTTGCTCAGTATCATGTCTGAACTAAAATTTCTATATTCAGGCACTCGCCAGCTGCAGCTGGTTTGTCCACTTTCTTCAGAATGTACCAGTTAGTGACGTTGAATCTATTGTAGAATGTATGCCACTTCTAGCTTCATTGGCAACATTATTAGAAGGTGAGCTAATTATCATATTCTTGTCTTTACTCTTTAGTGATTCAATATTGTTTCAACTTTCAAGAATCTTTGGTTAACATAGTTAATTATACTTATTCCGATGTTTAATGATATGTTTAGGGTTAGTAAGACTTTGTTTCCCAACTTGCAACTCAACAACGCTAGACAAATTTACATTTTCTTGCAATTTTCATCTCATTAATTTCTGTTTGCTGTAGATCTATGTATTATCCATGATGAAAAGACTATATTGGATCCACGAGGATTGATGCTTGCCTTAAGTTTCTATGCTAATGGTTTCACATTAACCAAACAGCAGGTTATGATCTTAAAAGGATACAGTGTATAATGTTTCTATTTCTGTTCATTAGAACTTAAACATATCTCTGTCTGTTTTAATTTCACTCTAGGATGCCGCTGAAGCACTTCTTCATCTTTTGTCTTCTTTAGAAGAGGAAATTTTGCACTCTTACATGCTGCACAGAAGTTCTCTCGCTGAAATAATGAGTATTCCTTCTAGGATTCATAAACTAAACAGCAAAACCCAGACAGATTTGGAGCTATGGAGAAGTTTTGTTTGTGGGCCATTTGATGGAGCAATCAGAAGCACATTAACTTGCAGGAGTTGTTCAACTGTGGTAATGACCTTTTCTTCACGGTAATCACCAGGTTCTGGTGTGCCACAGTTTAATAATGTTAAGTTGCCAGGCTATGCCTATTATGCTGTTAATTACATGCACAGATTTTTTGCTTGGTTATTCAAATTCTTGAAAAGGATAAGCTAGTCATTTTAGAAATGCAGTTTGCTACTGTTAAAGAGACCAATTTTCCTCTATTACTTATGTCCAAGCAAGTGACAATTGATGCGACATTGTACTTTAAGGGTGTGATCTGAGTAGAGTTACTCTGAGATTTATGGGTGGCTGACCAGAACCATATGGGTTTTCATACTGGCAACTGTACCTTGAGTACTGTCTAGTGCTGGTCGACACCAATGAGAAAGAAAAAGAAGTGGAAGAAGAAAGCCTCACTTGTGGTTATGCTGTTGCTTTGGAGCTGGAGTCAAACTGTCTTGAGGCATTTTGCATCTCGATAGCTGACCACAATGGTATATGCTGCCTGATACAGAACCGTCTTTAAAGCTGTGGGTTGCCCTGCAATTTATCCAACTATTTCATTACAAATAATTATCTGCATATGTTTCAAACCAATTTCACTAACTTCAGCTATTACCTAGGCAATATTTCACAAATGTTATCATGCCATTCTTTTACCAATATTTCAGAAGGAAATCAAAATGAATGGTTTGCAATCAAGAACACTGCTGCACACATGAGAATAAACAAGAATTAAGAAGGAAGAAAACCAAAGCAAGTTGAAAGAGGATCTAAGAATCTCTTCATATCAATCAGCTAAGAATTTTGGTAATTGCAAACATGTATGCCACATTTCAAACTTGGTTAACCTTATCACACTTTAGAAACTAGTTTTATAGCTTGGAATAAGAATATTGAAGATAAGGTCAAAAACTAAAGCAGAAACCTCAAAAAGGTTACCCTAATAGATCTATGGTAGAATGTTCCAGACAACGTCATATGTCCTTAAGTAACACTTAAACCTAAAAAAAACTTCTTGTTCTAAAATTTTGTGCTCCTAAATCATTTTGCTTATTTTATTAGATTCTTCTCATTTAACTTCTTTTTGAAATTCTACAGCTATTGTGGGATATTGAACACTTTCTTTCATTGCCTCTTGCACCTGTTCTGGACAGTAATGATGATATTGTATGTATATTGAGGATTTCATTTAGTTAGTACTGTTTGTTTGTTCTCACCACAATATGTCCTTTCAATAAATTGTTTTCCATGTTTTCAAATCTTTTTACTAGATAGAAGGGTGCAGTGTGATAGATTGTCTTAAGAAGTTCACAACGGCTGAATATCTAGAGAATTACCACTGTGATCGCTGTTGGCATATTGCTGCTATAAAATACTTGTCTCTCGCATCAAATAACAATGGGGTACCGTTTGTGATTCTGTATAATCAATCCCTTGTTTTTGTAGCAAGGAAAGAAGCTTGAACTTATTTCATTGTGTTCCTAAATAATATTTGTCTGGCTTTTTCACATTTCATCACAGGAAAAACTTGATAAGCTTAAGCATTGTGTCAATCTTGGTTGTTGTGATTGCAAAAATCTACTTGATCAAGAGGAAATCAAGTGGTCTGGTTTTTCATGTGTATTAAAACAGCTAAGTATAACTCGATGTCCTAAGGTGTGGTTAGCTTACTTCTTCCCATTTTTTTGACTGTAGAAGAAAAAGGAAATCCTTGGACTTTGATCCTATTATAATTTATGAATTTCCAGATTCTGTGCATCCATTTGCAGCGTGCTTCAATGAATGATTATGGCGAACTTATCAAGCTTCAGGTTTGCAATTTTACATTATATAGTTGTACATGGAAGATTTGGTGCTCTGTTGATTCTGCTTTGCTCAGTAACGTGGGTGTTTTGATGATAGGGTCATGTTTCTTTTCCTTTTATTCTGGACCTCTTTCCTTTTACCAGAACAAGTAAAACATTGGGAGAAGGAACCCTAGTGCCATGTATTCGCCAAAATGCAAATAGAAAGCTGCAGCCACTAGACCCTCAATTGATACAAATGTATATTCAATACAAGAAACAAAGTTTGGAACTTGTTCATGGAATTGCTGGAGAGGACTTTTTGTTGAAAGGTATTCCTACAAATAATTTCCAAATCCCAACTAATGAATTGCCACATGGTACGTCTGCTGAAATGATTGCCATAGGCAAACACAATGTTTCGGACAAGAAGACTGAAATAGCTACCTTAGCTTCTGATTCCCAAGCATTGTCAGGTATAAAGGTAAATGGTCTTTGTTTCCAATACAACTATTTTTTCAGTATTCAATTTTAAGATGAATCAATTAGACTTATTACATGACCATGTCAGTTGCTTTGTCCTCTATATTTCACATATCTTGACGAGGAGAACTTCTAGCTATTTATATGATGATATTGGTAAGCAACAATGGTGTCGTTGATCAGTTGGTAACTTTTTGGCCTCTCGGACTACGGTGTAGCGGCAACAACCCTCCAGCAGTTCCCAAACACCTATGGTTCGAATCTCAGTTATGACACACGGTAGGGTGATTTCTCTGGTGGGATGACAAATCAAGGTCGTTGGTTGCTAGGCGACGAGACATTTGTACTTCCCGATTTACTTTGGTAGCAAACTTCCGTGGGGCCGGTCAGTCATTTCCAAGATTAGCCGGTTCGAAGAGCTGGATACCTAGGTTAGCATAAAAAAATGGAAACTTTTTGACTTTTGCTCTTATTGGATGAGATGTGATAGATTGTGCGGTACTAGAAAATAAACTTAATTCAGAACCCATAGAGGTCAGTGAGTCATGAATATGTTTTGCCAGCCCGTCCTTGAGAAAATTTGAAACTTGCTGATAGAATTCAAGAACTAAGAGAATTACAGAGGGGAAGATGGGATTAATATAGCAATTAATAGAGAAAGGTACAGTGTCACAACCAGTAATCCATTATATTTTAGGGTTAAGAGTAAATTTAGGAGTGATCCACCAAGGAAGGGAGGGTTGTAGTAATTAATGTCATGGTTGCAGAAAGCGCTAGGCGCCAATCGGACGCCAATCAGACGCCCGATTGGCGCCTAGGCACCGATTAGGCGCACTAGTACTTTTAAATTATATATATATATATAATTTCAGCATTAATAATATTTGTATTATTTT
>JBAMIB010395076.1:0-20855 GCA_037177415.1 Kaempferia rotunda | reverse complement strand
CTCTTTATATACACACACACACGTTACGTTGCACACTCCGTGCACACCTAATTTAATTAATTTTTTTATAGTATTTTTTTTTAGCTTCATAGTTAAGCCAATTAAGTTTTGCCTTTAGAGTTTAAGGGTCGAGTTATAGTATTCAAGCTTAAAAAATTTAAAACTAAAAAAAAATTAGGAGAAGTTTTAATATGTTGTCCATCTTATGTCGCACATCCCATGTACACCTAAATGTTTTTTATTTAAAATTTTTATATGCTTAATATTATGACTCAATCCCTAAATTTTACAAACAAAATCAGATTGAGATAACTGTGAGCTTAAAAAACTAAATAAAAAATAAAAAATAATCAATTACACTATATGCTCATGGGATATGCAATATAAAATGGGCAGCATATCAAAACTATACATATACATATATGTTCAAGTACATTATATATTTTTTAATTCAACGTAATTAAAACAATACTTTAATATATTTTCATGGCAACAATATTTTTATTCCAAGTATAAACTATTTTAACATAAAAAAAACTCTTTACTAAACTGATTTAAATTATTTAAACTTAACAAAAAAACAATCTAACAGTTATTTAGGCATTTAGCAGCTATTAAACAACTGCTTAAATTATTTTTGATTGTTTTAAGATAAACTTAATAAGTTTAATTTTTTTTAATTAACTCGATAATTTTTTTTAAGTGCTTTATTCATAATATTTTTAATATATTAAACTAATTTACTTTAAATTATTATGGCAATTATTCCATAAAATCCTGGGACGTTGCCTTCAACATTTTATACCGTTCTTGTGTTCACGACCCGACGACCCGTCGACCCTCCTCGTTGATGGTTCACCGATGCAGACGCGATTCAAGTCTCAAACCTGATTTAACGTCTGCTCATCCTTCTCAGTTTCCCTCTTCCTCCTGGCGAGGCGAAGGTGCATCCCCTCCCGCACGCCACAATGGCTAAGAGGCCACCGACGCCGCCTCTCCCCGTTGCTTCGCCGCCGCCTGGAGATCAGGACCTTGATCCGGACTCCTGCTCCCTCGAGAAATTTCGCCTTTATGAGACCCGAGCCGTAGATTTCCTCATCACTCCTCGTAGCCCTCGCGCTCAACCTTTCTTTTTGTGGTTTCAAGGTTCAATTCTTTCTGGTTTTGTTGAATTCCGCAGAGATTTTACTTGATTGGGAGCGATCGGGACAAGCGGTTCTTCAGGGTGCTCAAGATCGACCGCTGCGAACCGTCCGAGCTCAACATCAGCGAGGATCCTGTGGTGTACTCTCCGCAGGAAGTAAAGAGCCTTCTCCAGAGGATCAGCGAGGGGAATCGTGCGACTGGCGGCCTTAGTTTCTTTGGCAAGGTTTACGGCATTGCAGGTTTATACTCCTTTATTATCTATTGCTTTCTAGACTTGTATAAGATAACAGACATGTTGTGATTCGTTTTCTCATTTTGTGGCTAGGTTGCATTAAGTTTCTGGAGTCGTACTACCTGATTTTGGTCACTAAGAGACGGCAGATTGGGAGTATATGCGGGCATGCAATTTATTGCATCGATGAAAGCCAGATGATCACTGTTCCACATTCATCCGAAGTCGCTCACTCAAAGACAGAGCTTCGGTCTTGTTCCATTTCTTTTTTCATATGCAGTTATTAAAGTACATTTTTTTTTGTTCTTGCTCACGAATTGCCTAAGGAGTTTCTACAATATTCATATTGGTCTAGAGCAACATATGGATTGTAGGCCATAGGTAATGACCGACCAATATGCAATGTATCTGGGACTTCAATTGTGTCTTATATAGATGCAATTGGTAGACCAACTTCAAAAGATACTATTTATTAAGTACCTAATTTTCTCTTCAGAAAAACGTTGTGCTTCAACCAGTAGTTACTTCTATTGTTGCTGGTAAATACAACTTTACGTTTCATCTCTTTGTTTAAATCTTATTAATTATTGCAGGTACAAGAAGCTTTTGTCAAGTGTAGATTTGACCAAAGATTTCTTCTATAGTTATACATATCCACTCATGCAAAGCTTACAGAAGAACGTCCTTGAAATAAACACAGAAAAGATGCCTTATGAAAATATGTTTGTTTGGAATGCCTACCTCACACAAGCAATCAGATCAAGGTGTAACAATACACGCTGGACGATTGCTTTGATTCATGGACACTTCAAGCAGGTAAATGCTGTATTTTTTTTTTCTTCTTTTTGCTAAAATTTTATATCCATGTCAATTCATAGGGTCATCTCCTCATTTTAATATCTTTTTATGATGAGTTTTCCAAATCTTTATGCTGATTTTAATTATTCTTTTTATTTGTTTAATGTAATGCCTGACAGCAGAGAGCCCGTAAGTGTTTAGAGAGTGCATACTAAAAGTTGAGGAAGATTAATCACTGATGCATTTTAGCTACCTTTGATATTGTTTCAAAATTTTAGTTTATTTCTACTTTGTCAATTTACTGAGCATCTACTGCTCTATGAACAGTATTCATATGTAAACTTTCTCTCCTCATGTAGTTTTATGGATAATGATATATTGACCAATAATGCTTCTGATTCTGATGCAGCATGAAATCAGGTTAAAGCTCACACAAAAAACAAAAACTCAAAAAGAGGAAATTTTATTATGCAAAGATAATTAATATGAGGGAATTGAGGGTCCTTAAAAAATTCCAACCCACACAAAATTTGAAATAAACTAAAAGTGTTATAGTACAGAAAAAAATCATATACCTAAATGGACTCGATGAAACTAGGATACAAAACAAGTTAAATTAATCACATTATTATCTTCTTCCTTCGAGAACTGTTCCAGTGAGTATGTAATAATTGCATCTGACATTTTGTTTTGTTCCTCAAGGAATTGAACCTTTATTTTATCTCTTCCATTTCAGTTGCACCTTCCAATGACCAATAAAACACCTTAATTGATCATAGGGAAAAATGAAGTTTACATTTTTATCATAATCATAGTATGCTGAAATGATAATAATGATGATTCATGAATTTTGACACCAAAGTGAAGAAGCAAATCTTGTGATAAACCCAACATACAGGGGTGGGGACTTGAAATTCTCTGAGGTAATTATATCCTTAAATTCGAAACTGAATGTTATCCAAATAAATTAGTAAGCTATATGAATATTTATTAAAATAAATTTTCCTCGCATGTAAATAAATTAGACATGAAGCCTTCTAAAGTAGTTAGACAATTCAAATTCATGAATGTGAGAAGAAAACTTACCATATCACATTCATCTTTTGTACTGTGTAGAAATAGAATGACAAGTAGCATATAAAAAAATAACTTAATTGATTGATGAGCTTAGAGCCATACATACTATTGTAATAATGATTACTTAATATACTTGTGTTCCTAGTTTCAACATTTATCTCTTGTATCTACTCAGTAGAAATCTTAATGGGATGACAAGTAGCATATAAAAGAAATAACTTTGTAGATTGATGAATTTTAAAATTATAAAATACTAAAAAAGGGACATATGCTAATAATAGTCTTAATTGACTTGCCAATTGTAGATTGATTGCCTTGCATTCTTATTTCACAATGTTTTTTTTTTTTTTGATATCTTAGGACAATATGAAGGAGCTATAATTTGTAAGTTTATGTTTTGGATAATCATATGCTGAACTTTCTCTAAAAGTGTTAAATCAACAAGGCTGTTCTAAAACCATGCCATTAGGGCTTTTGTAAGGTCAAATAATTAAGGGAATTTTTATAAGGTCAATTCACAAGGAGAATCTTCTAATGTCAAATCAATCAGAGAGCTTTGCAGGCTTAAGTTAGCAATATTTTTCAAATATGAAATCTTGTGGCTTAGTTAATGGTTCTTTGTGGAAAAGATCACTAGATAATTTTACACTATTGTTTGTGCTAAGATTTATGAGTATTTTTAATTTATCAAAAGACAAATTAAGAGTTAAATTATGTGGATCAATTGAAGGTTTTTTGGATTTAAGTTGAGTAGGGGCTTTGAATCTTATCCTTAAATTTGGTTCTGGTCTTGGATAA
The DNA here is from genome assembly GCA_037177415.1 of Kaempferia rotunda. Lineage (NCBI taxonomy): Eukaryota > Viridiplantae > Streptophyta > Magnoliopsida > Zingiberales > Zingiberaceae > Kaempferia > Kaempferia rotunda. The sequence continues at coordinate 16,804 of JBAMIB010395076.1, read as the reverse complement.
TTTTCTTCAACTTGGAGAAAAGCATGGTAAATGTTAACATTGCTTACGCCTGATGTCAATTTGTATCTACATTATTCCACTTGTTCTTGTTTGTAAATGTATTTTTATTGTAAAGCTATCATTTTCAAATTGCAGATCAAGCTTTCAATTTTTGGTCGGGAATTCAGTGTTATTCTCATTTCTAGACGATCTCGTCATTTTGCAGGAACACGGTATGTTTCACAAATTTATTTAGGTGGCAGCCATCATTTTGGTTTTGTAGCTCTTTGTTTGTAATCAAGAATTTCCATATTATCAAATAGAAAGAAAACATTTTGTCTTCTCATTGACTCATTTCTTAATCTTGCATTTTCCTATTGCCTTCTTGGGTCAAGTTCTCTCTTAGATATTATTTGAGGCTAAAAGCAATTGTGAAACTTTTTTTTTTATCATATTGCTTTAAGGTACTCGTCTATCATTTTTGTTGATGCACTTTATCTCATATTTGAACTGTTTCTGGTAGTGTTTTTTGCGGGTTGATCTTTGAGAAAACTATCTTGTTTGTGTTTCCAATATCTGTGATATTAAGTGGCAAATTATAGTAATTTAACTTTGATTCAGTTATTTTTGATGTCCTACCCATCTCAAAAATGAAACTTCAACAGAAAAGGCAAAAAAGATTAGGATAAGTGCTAGACCAAGATATGGTATCTCGCACAATACCAATCGCAAGGAGAGAGAATGAATTTCGATGCAATTGGTTCAGGATCTGGTGTAATAGCTAATGACTGATAAACCTTGAATTCTTCCGTTGGGTTGAGGGAAGGGTTCCCCCTCTTTTCACCAAACTTGTTCAGTTGCAAGGAAGACAGGGGCCAAGGACCTAGTTGAGGGATCCTTTGGCAGAGAACTGAACTGTGAGAGTTTTGGGCCCTTGAAATTGTTTCGTCTCCTGATAAGTGTCTATGTCTTGAGTGGAGGAAAGGACACTAGGAGGAAGATGCTCCGTCCCCATGAGGAAGAACTCTATATCAGTGTCATTCCACATCTTAGGCATGAGTGGAATGCTAAACCTCAGCCAATACAATTATTTGTCTATGGAAGTTTCATCTGAGGTGCACTATTAAAAATTTTCGGTCACTATGCTTTACTTGGTTCATGTCTCAAGCTTTTGAAAATGATGTAGGAGATCAGGATACACCATGAAACATTGTTGTATCTTAATATTCGGCTTTGTTAGATCTATGAGTTGGCATCAGTTCTTAAAGCATATTATGAACTCACATTGCTGTTCTTTCAATATTTCTTTTCGTTGGGCTAACATTGTTGTATTAAGGTATTTGAAAAGAGGAGTAAACGATTGTGGTAGAGTTGCTAATGACGTTGAGATTGAACAAATAGTCCTTGATGAAGAAGCTGGATCATGCAGTGGTAAAATGAGTTCAGTTGTGCAGATGCGGGGCTCAATCCCCCTGTTTTGGTCCCAAGAGGCTTCAAGATTCAGTCCTAAACCTGATATTGTCTGTAAGTTTGTGCGTTCTAATCTGTTTTCCACTTTGACAAAGAGAAGGCTGTAAACCAAATGACAGTTGAAAGATGTAAATATCAAAGAGAATAATACTAAATTTTCTAAATAAAAAATCTTAAATGAATTTCTATCACCTTTTGTTTCCTTATTGCAGTACAAAGATATGATCCTACATACCAATCAACTAAGTTGCATTTTGAAGACCTGGCCAAACGTTATGGGAATCCAATCATTGTTCTTAATCTTATTAAGGTGCTTGCTAGATCTTTTATTGTTGGCTTCTTTCCTCATTTGGTTGCTAAGGGTTAACTTGTCTGTTATGACTCTTTAAGTGATTTACTATATACACGCTAGATGAAGATACTTCAGATAAATGTTATGCAGAATTTTAGTAAGAGCTGCACAGTTTTTCATAACTTATCCTAACCTGCCCTTGTAGACATTGATCTCTGAGCTTACAAGCAGTTAGAAACATGATTAATCAGGTTCAAAAGGTTAAATCAACTATCCTATGAGCTTAATGAATGCTAATTGAGCCCTGGCAGACAACTTGTCTATTAACTCTATATATTTCAACTATCCAATTTTCATATTAATTATTTTTGTAACACCTCCAATGTTAGTCTCAATTTCTGGTTAAAAGATGATGGGTTGCATCAGACAATGTCAACCAGCATAAAAGTGTATAAAATCTCATATTAATTGGGATATCTTAGAAACATGGCAATAAGTTGACTTAATTGATTACTGGATTTTCACTCCTTTCTTATATTTTAACTTATGTTCCAAGGTATAGGGGCCTCTTAATCACCATATAGAATGCGTGACAAAAAGTATGGTTCGATCAATGTTCGAAATCTCGAGCCGTACCAGTGTTTGTTCTTTGATTATAATGATATTGTTTTGATATTGTGCCGATGTTATGATGTTTGGCACCGATAGTAAATTGGAGGTGGAAAGAGGAAAGAGATAAAGAAGAAAAAGATAAGACAACTATATAATTAATACATAGTTTAGTTCAATCTTTGCTTTCCATCTGGAATAGTACGATTTTGACATTATCTTATATGGAGACAAACTAAATAAAAAGAATGAACATTATCTTAAATATAGCATCTCAAGGGGATTTGAGTATTGACATGATATGATATTCGTTGATGTGATTGATAAAAAAACACAGGAGACATTGTCAGTGTCAAGTAGTACCGAGTTTCAATGATATATTTCTATCTTTTCCAAGCATGGTACAAGATTTCAAACCATGGTTATGATAAGAAAAGACTATCCTGGCTTGTCTATAAAAGTTAGGAAGTTGGACAAACATACAAGTAATTCCAAGTAATTTGGCTACAGCTTAGAAATATTTTTAAGGAAGATCTTTATGAAACTGAAACCACCTGTCTGGAGAGTTGCATTAGGTCATGATTTATTTGCATTAGTGATGTGTGGTTCCAAATTTCGTTCAGTGCCAGTTGGTACAGGCAAAGTATTTCCTTTCCTGATCAGCATGTAGAACGACTCAAAATACCTAAAACACTTTTGCGTTCCATCTTTGATGATGACTACGAACCAGCCTTCCGCTAAGGCATATGAGTTTTCTTGCAATGCAATGCAATGCAAGGTCAAGGATGACTCTGGGTAAGATTGTTGAAGATTTCGCGAGGCAGTGAGGGCTTATATTGTGAGTCTAGTTATGTGAAGGTCTAAAAATCAGGCAAGATCCAGCAGCAAGGACTTTGTGGTGAGGTCTTCAGTGCTTTGCAGCTTCACGATGAGGGATTTGTAGCTTCACAGTGTGTATTTCTCAGCTAGGCAGTGAAGGATTCTAAGAAGTCTCTCTCAACTTTGCAATAACTTTGCAAAATGGGCAAGTTTTCTTCCTTTTCCATCTCTTCTTGTGTTCTTCACACCTCCAATTGGTGGCAAAAGGCGATTCGCTCGCCCCCAGCGCCTCCGCCAACCCGTCCCAGGGCTAACACGAAAGAGGTAAATCACGGGGGCTACTAGCCCGAACAGTGACTAGTGCATAAGGGAGGGCAGACACCTCCAATGCTAACACTTAGCATGCCCAACAATCTTCAGTTGCCCAAGGTTCAAAATGTCAGTTCATCTCGAGAATTCAAACCTCGGTATGATGGATAGCGAGACCTTTGATATTATGCTACAATATGTTTCCAAAGCAAATTTAGAGTTAATGGTTCCTCTATCATAGTCTATTATGGTGTATTCGATATTATTTTTTTTATATTTATGCAATTTTGTTGACTTGGTTACTGATTTATGCAGACTTTTGAGAAAAGACCTCGTGAAATGATGTTGAGGCGTGAATTTGCTAATGCCGTCGGCTATCTTAACCAAATTCTTCCAGAAGAAAGCCAGTTGAAATTTATTCACTGGGATTTTCATAAATTTGCAAAAAGGTAAAATCAATATGCTATTTTCATATACTTGAGATAAAACTATTACCATCTGATTCTTTTCTTCTCCAAACGTTATAGCAAGTCTGCCAATGTGCTGGCTGTTTTAGGTGCGGTGGCTAGTGAAGCACTTGATTTGACTGGCTTTTATTACAGTGGAAAGCCAATCATTGCTAGAAAGAAATCCGCACAGATCAGTCGAACAAGCACTGGAAGGTATATGATATTTTTTTGGGAAGTTAAGATTAATTATACCATGTGGCACTTGTGTATGAGTTGTGTGGTTTATATAAAATCAAAAATTTTCATTTCTGTGTGGATAGCTATGTGACAAGACTTTTGTTTTATAATTTTTTAAATATCTTGCAAGAAAGGGTAGAATGATGAAAGCGGATTAATCTTTTAACTACAAGGTGTGCTGCTAAATTAGATTAAAAGGCATAGTAAAAAAAACTGAATTGTAAATTGAATCAGCCTCCGAGTCACTGTGGAATGGTCAGACTATCAGGCCAACTAATCAATCCACTTGTGGAGTCGGACATTTACTTGTCTGATTCCATTAGCTAGACTGACCTAGATGATTAGATCTGCTGGTGAAACTGAAAAATTTATCATACATTCCTAAACTATAAATTTAGGTAATAAAGGAGATTAAGAAATTATGTCAAACAAATAATTCACATTATAAAGACACATATCTTTTATTGTATTATAAATTTGTCCATAGTAATAAAAATAATGAAAAATTATATTGGACAAGTTCCATATTAATATAAAAATCATTAGAATATGATTAGACACTAAATGTAAAAAAAATATTAGTGCATATGGAATAGGTGTTATTATAAAGTTAAAATAATCAGCTTGCAATTTTATTTTAAATGTTTTTTTATTTTATAAAATGTATTTAGTATGTTAAAATATGGAAAGGAATTTTGTTCTTATCCCAAATTCAATAATTTGAAACAAAAGTGGATTTTTGACATTTTAAGTCATGATCAATTAACCCAACTTTCTAAAAATTGCTCGACCGGCTAATTTTCTTAAAACTGGTCTTTCCAACTATCTTTTCCACAAAACTTCACAAAATTGGCCAATCCAACGTGTCTTTTGCATGCCAAATTCATGAGCTAACTGAGCCTAGAAAAGTATTTTGTATAGTTTTTTTTTCTCCAGTCTAACTAATAATCCCCCACTTAGTGTGATAAAGACTTAGTTGTTGTTGTGGTCCAATTTTTATTACTATGGTAAAAAGATCAATTGTGATTCTAAAGATCCTCTAAAACTTAAAGGAAAGTTTTACAAGTTAAAGGTTGTAGAGATGAGGATGTTAAGGTGGATGTGTGGACATATGAGAATGGACAGAATAAATAATGAGAGCATTAGAGAAAAAGTCGGGTTACATCTATTGAGGGAAAACTTCGAAAGATACGTTTAAGATGATACGAACATGTACTTAGACAATCAATTTGCTCAGTTAGGCGACGTGAAACTATGACAAATGCACACATCAAACGAGAGAGAGGAAGATCAAAAAAGACTTTGGTAGCAACAATAAAATAAGATAAAATTTATTTAAATCTAGATGATATTATAATAGGGGATAGAGTCCAATGACGTAGAAGGATCCATATAGCCGACCCCATCTAGTGAGATAAGACAGGTTGTTGTTGTTGTTGTTTATGGTAAAAAGAGTAGTTCTTAGATGTATATGTAGACGAAGAGTGCTGTCAACCTTTGATATTGATTTTGAATTTCAAGAATTTCCATAATATTAGACTAATTCTTAACTACATTGCTTTCTCTGTCCTCTCTAAGTCTCTACTTTCTTGTATTTATTGAAGTAGTTTAGAGGAATAAAATATTATATTATATTTGTTGTTATCAAGAAAGATTATTACATCATCTATGTAGGAGACAAATATAACTAAGTATATCGTGACTTTTAGTACTAATTCTAATAATTGTGACACTCCTCTATGTTCAACTTGTTATATGAACCAAAAAATCTTACAAAAAGAAAATAAAACTGCGATACTTGATAAAGACACAACAATAATACATCTGTTGAGAAGCTTGACAACAAGTTGCTTTGAATGATTTTTAGAGAGTTGACGGTTACACTGAAGTTGATGACATCTTACATAGAGAGATCTTTGTAAGATGAAGTTTATGATGATCTTTAAAGGATTTGATATAATCTTCTTCTTTAACCTCCTGTGAAACTAAAGAAGCAAGTTAGGTTGCATAGTAATAGATAAATAAAGTTCTAACATCTACACTTGAGACAAAGATAGTGTCCTGAGAGAGATTGAGTAAAGGTTGATATTGCTAATTGAAATGAGGATGATTGAGAAGACTGTAAAATATTCATCAAAAGAAACAGGACACTGGATAAGGATAAATATTAAGGCTATGTGGGTGAGGGGTAAGCCTTGTAGTGATTACAAGATTGATTACTTTGTTTGGTACAATTTTAAAGTTTTGTAATGTAATCTAAATTATAAAAGGGTAATGAAGTTTTGTAATCTGAATTACAAGGCCAACAACATATAATCCAATTACATTCCAAGTCCAATTACATTACAAGCTTGATTATATTACCCCTAACCAAACATAGTCTAAAGTCACTAACAATTTTAAAACTAATTAAAGTATTACAAATATCAAAGTACAGTTTCATCATTTATTCTAAGAAGGGAGAAATATTATTAATTGAGAGATATTATTACGTCCTCAAACCACAATAATCCCTGTTGGTCCTCAATAATAGCACTCAATCAATAGTGAACAAGAAAAAGATGAGTCAAGTGTAACTCTAACATGTAATTACAAGGTTGAATGAATGGTTCTTGATCTTATGGTGAATGCTAAGCAATTCTTCCCATGCGAGTGTCTAATAATCTAGCTTGGGTTAAAGAAAAGATTAGATCGCCTAAGATTTTCAAAAGGCATCTCAATTTGATCAAATACTAAACCAATTACATCCATTTTCATTCTAATTTGACCAAATTTTTGGTGGATTCTAACAATTTTGTAATGCAATCCCTGTCGTGTTAATCCTCACTTGGGCACGCTACTAATATTGTAAAATGTGTTGTATATAGAGATGCCAGCATTGGGGATCTTAGAGCCAGCTCTGGAGACCTTGCTAGGATGGCAAGTAACCTTGAAGCTTTAAACACGATGGTCTTTCCAGATAGAGAAAAGAAGATAAATCAAAAGCTACAGATCCTTGGTGGGCCTCGTTTTCAAAGTGGAGTTCTGCGTACTAACTGCATTGACTGTTTAGACCGTACCAATGTTGCACAGTATGCTTATGGATTGGCAGCTTTAGGCCGCCAACTACAGGCATTGGGACTTAGTGATGTTCCAAAAATTGACGCAGATAGCAGCATTGCTGCCGCTCTAATGGATATGTACCAGAGTATGGGTGATGCACTTGCTCAACAATATGGAGGTTCTGCAGCTCATAACACTGTATGGTTCTGATAACAACACATCTAGTTTGCATTATCTTCTTTTGTTGTTGACTTTTTGTTTTGTGTAGATACTTCATTGTGTTTTTTTTTTTTTACTTTTTTTCCCTCCCTTTTTAGGTCTTTCCCGAAAGGCAAGGCAAGTGGAATGCCACTACTCAGTCTCGTGAGTTTTTGAAGTCTATACGGCGTTACTACAGCAATGCTTACACAGATGGTGAAAAACAAGATGCCATAAACCTGTAATATCTTTTAGAAGTCTTTCTTCTGTATCTCATTATTTCGCTGCTCTGAAATTGCATTTGCTGTTTTTGCACTTTATCTGCTCATCTTTGGTTAATCTATGTCTTCTTGTAAACATCTGCTGTCATTTTTAACCATCTTCTTGTTGTTTTTGTTTCATGATCAGTTTTTTAGGTTATTTTCAACCAAAAGATGGAAAACCAGCTCTTTGGGAGTTAGAGACTGATTACTATCTTCATGTTGCCGGAATTGGTGATGAAGTCGTTCCTGATTCTGACAGAAGGTGAAAAAAAAGTTTGGCTAATTATAAATCATGTATTTTATTTATTCATCACAAGCAGTATTATTATTCTTTATAGTATCTGCTAGTTATAGTGCAAAGTTAAGAATAAATTCACCATTCACTATTTTTTCTAGTCAATTCCCTAGGCTAACATGATTTCAATCTTCTACAGCTTACCGTTTGACACAACACATCTATCTGGAGTTCAGTCAACTCTTGTACCAATTCCTGCCTACAAAAGAGATTTCTTGAGGATCAAATTGACATCATTTGATAAGCTAATGGAACAAACATGCAGTTCTTTAATGAACGTAAGGCTATACAAAGAATCTGATGTAAAGGCAAATGCTATTGCAGGAAGTTCTGTAATGGCACCAGATGCAGCGTAAGTTTCCCATTTTGATATTCTTTGTGAACTACATTTTTTATTTGTTTCTTTATATAAGCTTTTAAACCTAATATGTATTTATGTCTAAGGTTTATAATTTTGAGCAGTGTTAAAATTTCGATTTATGAATAGAACGATACGGTTTCTCGTATTGTGCGAATACAATTTTAGTACTTTTAAAATTTAAAATATAATAATTAAAAAATATTTTTTGTTAATATTTGATTGCTAAATTTGATATTATCTCATAAAAAGTTTGATACTAGTAAAAATAGATTTAGGGTTAACTGAAGTTCACCAAATAAAGTTCACTAAGTAAACACGACATGATTTGGTAGGTTTAAACTAGATTTAGTTTGAATTTATTTTGATTAGTTTAAAATTAAACTAAATTCACATATATATATATATTGATAGTAGAATATTTTAAGGTTAGTAATTATATATATATATTTATTTTTAATAATATGTATCTTTTATCCTTAAAGAGGTTTTTTTTCTCCGAGGGAGGAAAATAAATTATATATTTTTCTTTCTATAGAGGAAAATATTAATAGAGGGAGGGAAAAGAAATTAAGACATGAAAAAGAAATATTTGCAAAATAAATAAATAAATAAATAACCCCACAAACTTGTGGGGGCCTCCACGACCCATGGTGCCTCTGCGGCACCTCCGTGACCCGCCGCAAGGTTGCGAGCGCTTCCGCAATCTCGTGGTTTTCCAAGCTCAATGTTGTGCCGGTCGGCAAGCAAAATTTATCATTTCGATCGACAAGTCTCGAGGTCTTATACTTTGTTTGTGTCATTAGAACAAATAGTTTAATCTTGTAAGTGGGTTTTGTAAGTGGATCTTCATTGGTAAATGCTCTCCTAATGACTATAGGTAGCAATACCAAATTAGTCAACTTGGAGGAGCTGCCGAGGTAACGGTTTCATCTCTTTGAATGACTATAGAGAGGTTCCTTAGTGGCTGAGGGGTACATTCAAATTTATGGTGTAGATTTGATGTAGTTAGGGTTTTAAGTCTGCTATTTTAAATTTTAAAAAGTTTGTTTATTTGGAATCTTATTGCAGTTAGATTTATTTGAGATTTTGTTGAAGTGTTTAAGTTAGCTCATTCGTATTTCTCCTTTCAGTAAGTTGAGTTGATCGCAATGTTGCATCAATTAGTATCAAAGTTAAATTCTTAATTCGGTTCTTACATTCCCCTTGACTACATCATTTTTTCGTAGTTCTTCGATACTTGAGTTCTTGTTTCTTACAGCCACTTTGACAATCTCATCGACACAAGAAGCTACATGGTTGCATGCGCCATTCTAGGATGAAGCCACAAGATGACGGTCCTTTGTGGCTCACCATGTGTTGCATTAGGGAGGATGAATCAGGTGCTCACTACCACTCCTCGTTCCCCAACACTTTATTATCTGGCCTCATTGTATCCCTTTCCTCATCCAAATCACTTTGTCAATGCCACTGGTGTCCTGCTAGGTGTCCTCACCTTTACCCAACATCAATACTTGGCTCCTTGCCTCAGGATTCAATGCTCACATGCGACCATCTCTCATGGATGTCTCCCCCAGTCACCCACAATGATATCCCTTGAATCTCAGACAACCTGATAAGTTTTTAACAAATTAGTGTATTAAATTGTAGATTTGTAGATTAGTCCTCCATTTTTTAGATATATAGTAATATGATTACATTTGCGGTAGATATCATCCCCCACCATCAAGACAGTTGCACCTTAAACTTTGGCAGCATAATCGACTCGCATTACTCCTTTAAATTCATTCATTTGAAAATTAGTTTTGTTTAATTTTATTTAGGTGTTAAATTCTTGCATTTACCTAATTTTTCTCACAAAACATCTGTTTTTTTTCTCTATCACAAAAAAGAAAAAAAATTGTTAGCATTTATTTTCTTACCATGCTTTCATAGTTTAATTTATTGTTGAGAAAAGATCACCGTAGCACTTTATTTGTACCTTTGCTTTACTATTATTATAAATTTTATTAATTTCATTACTTGCCACCTCTTACCACTGCATGTTAAACCACCCTACTATGATAGACGTAAATGATTAGAATGAGATTTTTGAAATCAAATAGTGTGTCAAGGTATTAATAATTTCTACTGGAAAAAAAAATCTAAAAACAAAATATTTGTTACAATAAATTTAGTAACTACATTGCAATGAAAAGAAATAAAATACAAAGATAAATTTTGTAATCACAATGATAAATCTTATAAGTGCAACATAATTCTTCAATTATATTTCAATCATAAAAGCTTAATTAATTACGAGGAAAGCTTAATTAATTGCAACACGAAAGACTAAGATAAAATGGAGAAACAATGCTATCATGATCTTTAAACATGATTCATAGATTCATTCTATTCCATAGCCCATGTTGTTTTGGTGCCTCACTTTCCCAATGAAAAATCTCACCATCAAGAAATGATTAAGAATGATCTTTACAATCTTGTGAATATAAGTCTCATAAATTTCAGATCTGTTTTAAGAGTTAGATTAAACTTTGACACTCTTAGAATATAAGTACAAAAAAGAGAAGAAGAAAACAAGTCAATCTCTTTGAAAAAAATATAAATAAAGTGCGCAGGAAGAATAAGAGATACAAAGCAAAACCCAATGTCTATATAAAGGACAAACATAAAGCTTAAAAAGAGTATTTGCTAAAAACCTAAAAGAACTTTATAAAGGGCGTGTGTCTATTTGATGATCACTATAAAACCAAAGCACCATCATTGGATAGATGAATGGATATGTATCACACAAGTCATTTGATGATCACTATCCATCAGTTTGGTAGCCCAAATAAAATTTATTAGGTCAACCAACAGTGCTTGGTCAATTAAACCAAGATGTTTAGTAGGCCAAAGTGAACAGTAAACATTGAAAATCAATTTCAAGTGTTTTAAGTAACTCACTTCTGTTGAGGCACATATTTATACATTATGATGCATTCTACCTGAAGTACAAATATTTGGGCATCCTCTTGTGGTCAAAAGGCTTCTCAAGCTGATCCATTTAGCTAGTCTATAATTGGCTTGACTAAGTTAAACACAAATGATTCATTTGAACATGTTAGTCAACCATAAAAAACTCATGTGGGATGAACCCATTATGCCTTAAGCATCTTTGAGAAAATGTCTCTTGTTTTATAATTGAGGTCAATTTTATATTGTTGGTTATATTGATATAAATTGGGTAGGATAAATGAACCACATCAGTTTATTGCACCATTTTGGGCAGTGATATGATTTGCTTCAAGAGAAAGAAATAGATTGTTTAGTGCAATCAAGTGCTGGGAGAGTTAGGGTGTAATCCTATCAACATGTGAACTTATCTGGGTCAAACAATTGATGCCCGAGCTGAGACATGCTCTTATATAGCTAGTGAAGTTTAATCATGACAACTAGCATGCCATGCACATAGCCTTGAATCTAGTGGTTCATAACTGGAAAAATTATATATTGATTCTCACGTCATTAAACTCAATCCAATAAAATTCCATTAGCTCCATTGTCCAACTATGAGAATTTGTAACTAAATCTAAAAGTATAGCTTTAACAAGTTGGATTTTATGTTATTTTTGAACCAATTTGAGGGGAGTGTTGTGAAAGTTCATCTAGATAGTGTTTATTATCAAACACCTACTTGTATAGATGAGGATATGGTAGGGGATCAAGCCCAATGACGTAGGAGGGTCCATATAGCCGATCTCACTTATAGTGGGATAAAAGTTTAGTTGTTGTTGTGGCGGTGGTGGCATGAGGGGACTACTGGGTAATTAACCTAATTTTTTTCTATTGCAGGTTCAATTCAATTCAGATCTTTCATTTAGGTCAATATGGATTATAGGATTGTAAGAATTTACATCCAGATTGCAAACATGACTAGTTGTAGCTCACATCACTCACGTCTCTTACAAATAATGTCCTAGTCTTGTAAAAAATTTAGTTTATGTTAAAATTCATAGAATATAGTTTGGTTTCTTTTTGTTTTTTTTTTGGTAAAAATAATGGTCGTCATGACATGGCCAAATTTTACTCTTTTGTTTGGGAGTTGGGACACATTGGATGGTTTTCTTCAGTCTCATACATGATTGCCATAAACTTTCACTGTGTTTCCTGAATGAACAGAAGGAAATAATTGTGCCCCCTCCAACAGAAAAATAAGAAAAATGGTTGCCATTTGCTGACTGATCAGTGGGTAGACAGTCCTTAAGCAGTTTATCACACCTAGGCCCTTAATTGTTTCCCTATACAACAAGAAATGAAAACAGGAAAACATTCAAGTGGATAGTTTAGATTTGCTTAATATGTGTAGATTTAAACGGATTTAAGGGTGGAAGGATTATTCCATCGAATTAACTACTTACAAGCAGTTGGTAGTGTAGCTATTTTCATGATAACATTTGCTCTCAGAACGTTACCGGTTACCCTATCTTTTACCAAGTGGTTCATGGGCCTGAAACTGTGTGATGAGTTATTGGTGACTGGACTGTGATATAAGGCTAATGAGATCATCAGATCTTGATTGTCGAATGTGAACTAGGGAGGCAGTGTCTGCAAGGGAGTCTGTGGCCAGTTCAAGCTGGATAGTGAATTGCCCTTTGCATAGATTTGTGTGCTGGAGGGCCACTGAGACTATCTTGTCCTTGGTACTCTAGCTTGGTGCAGCCGTTGATCAACGCTCTCTGGTACTCATAGGGCCTCTTGTTCAACACGGAAATGTTCTCTTCACTCATCATTTGATAGTTAATCAACAGTCATTATGAAAAATTATTTAATCTCTGTATTCACTCACCAAATCATTCTTTGTTTTCTATAATTGGATTTATGTTTTTTGTTTACCACTAGAGCTCGGTACTGGCACCTTTGATTGCTTTATCCTGTTGGACCTAATGGTTATTGAAGGGTAAACTTGTTCCTTTAGACAGTGCTTGCCATCGAATTTCAAGTGTAAGTAGACTTGCCATTTTTTGTGTAGCGTAGATGGTTTTTTTCTAGTTTTTTTTTTCTTTTGCCAGTTATAGTATGCAACTCCATATAATTCCTAATTATCTGCCATCTATGATTGTTATTTTGCAATGCTAATGTACTTCTGTGTAACATATTACAGTGAAATTCAACTTAAAAGCCCAAATTGGTTATTTGGCCATAGAAAGTATGAAGAAAATATACCTGCCACAAAAGTAACAGTTAATGAAATGGAAAATGGGAAACCTGAAGATGATTTCTGTGCTGCTGGTTATGATAGCTTAAATTGGCTTTCTCATGTAGATGATGTGTGCGAGGAGGATATCTTCAAGAAGTAATTATCTCTTCCAAATTATCTATGCAACTTCTTTGTATATCAATGTAACATTTGTATCCTCTAATTGTCTCTTAAAATAATGAGATGTATATAATAGAATGTTCGACTGTGGTTCCTATATTGTCTTTTTACTAAAAGTCTTAAATAATTCTACATTTCATGTTGAAATTAGAATCAAGTTTTGGATCCTTGTTGATTTACTTTTAGAGAAAACATATGTTCCACTTTTGGTCACAATGCTTTTGTATTTCCAGGTACCATGCGGTGACATCTGTCGATGAAGATGACAATTGGTATGGTGGGAATTTGATATACGACCAGGATGAAAATAGTGAAGCATACAAGCATTATGCCATGTTATGTCAGGTAACATATTTTGAACTTTAATAGCTCAAAGAAATTGAATGTAAATATAAGTTTCGCTCTTGAGATTTTCTTTCAGGGTGCAGTTATGGATCCCTTTGAGCATGATCCTGAAAAAGAGAGACACTACGCAGAAGCTTTATCTTTGTATAACATGAATGACACAGAAATAGAGGTTGAAATGCTGGCTTATCTCAATGAGTATTCTCAGATTGGAGCAGATCTTGGAATAGTCTCTTCATTCAAAGGCTTGGCAGAGGACCCGAGCCAGTTGACCAGATGGATCATTGGGGAAGAGAAGATAGAGGGATGGAAGAAATGAACTCTTCATCACACAAATTATTCTTTTTCTATGCCTATTAGTCATAGTTGATTCGATCATCAAAATGATGCATTGTAGCAAATTGTGGCAATGTTCTGTTATGCTCGCACAATGCTTAAGCTTCTTGAAAAATAACTGGTTACACTGCGTTCCATTGTATATAAATCTGTTGAGGTTCGCAGCTTCAAACAAATTAATATAATTTGTAAATTTACTGGCAAAAGCTACCTAATTTTGACCAAACTTGTCTTCGAGGATGACATTTATTTATTAATGAGCTGTTCCTGTCCTCATTTATACCACCTCTACCCAGAGCAAGGGTTTATTTTTATTTTGTTCCTTCGGGGCGGTATAGGAGGTTGTCATTGATTTTGTTTTCTCAGGTGGTGTGACGGTTAAGGTATGAATAGTTACCATTGATTTTGTTCTTTTGGGGCAGTGCGATGGTTAAAGTATGAGAGATTGTTATATGAAGTCTTAAGGTCGAAATTTGGCGCGTCTAAGCATATATTTCTCTCATGCCTTGACCATTTGCACTAATGACTAATAGTTATTCATGATTTACCTCTTCTGTATTAACATAGGGATGGGTTGGCGGGGGCGAACGAATCATCTTTTGTCATAAGATTTATTTTGATTTTAAGGGTGCGCTTGGTATATATTTAACAATAGAAATGGTAATGAGTTTTATTGAGGAGGAAATAAGTTTAGCAATAACATAAGAGGTGTTAGTTATAAAATTAAGAATATGAAATATATATTTTGATTCTGATTCCCGTCTACTAAATATGGGAATAAAAAAGATTTCATTTTTATTCTAGCCTTCTAAACCAACCTACTAAGCATCTCTTAAATTTTAATTGGAACCAAACTGAACAAGCTGAAATACACTTAGCATAGTTATCAATCTAAATGCCTTACCGTACAATCCATATTCATTCACTCATTTTTAACACGAGTAAATAGAGTCAACGAGAAGTTGAGAATCTTCTCCGTCTCTACATCTCGAAGTTTACTTGAGAACTTAAATAATCATCTTCTTATCATCAATATACTAAAAGTTTTATGATATTATATTATTCTATTTTTTATTTTTATTTTTACTATTTGAAGTAATTGTTACTATATGTTATCAAAAATATTTGAGCTGAGAGCAACTGATGACGGAAGCGCATCTTAAACGTGGGAGAGTGAGCATAGTATCGCACCATATATACATACTATCACCATGCACCCAAACCCCCAATTCATTCGTATTCGAGTGCTTCCGTGTCTCCCAATTAATCCGTATGTACACATTTGCATGAGGATATTCAATATAACTACTGCTAGATAGATGGATGACAGATCAAATACATTCCATCCATCCATCCACCATCCATCAGCATCCTGTCATTCTGTCAAATACGTACAGAAAACGCTGATCAATACACGTCCTTGCATGCATGCTCCGTCACTCACTGCTCACATATCTATCTATATATTTGAACATCAAATGGAGATGACCGGAGTTCACATACATGCCAATGCCATGCAATTAATACTGCATCATTTCACTTTCTTACGTACTTCAACGCCAGCGAGGGGACATTCCATGGAAGAACAATCAGCAGCAGCATGTTTCAGAATGCAAGTCAGACGTCAAACGCTAACGTGCATGTATCGTCGAGCTTTTTAGGTTTTTATTTGAATAAATTAGTCGTAGATTTAACATTATTTTTTATTATTATTATTTTGAATACGAAGGCATAAAAAGGATCTGTTCTTAATTATAAATGAGGAACGACGTGTTTAAGGGACATGAAAAGGGGTTCATCAAATCCCATCTACATCAGTTTTGTTCACTCCCGCACTCGAACTCGAAGGCCCGAACAACTGCGCGAATCTCGTCACCGACTTGCCCCTCTTGTCGCTGGTCGCTTCCCCCTCCTCCTCCTCCGCCGCCCTCCTTCGCCTCTGCTTCTTCTTCATCGTCGGCCCAACGCCACCGCCAGCGGCGGCGGAGGGACCAGAGGCAGAGGTCGGCGGAGAGGAGCTACCGACGGGATCCGCCGGTAGTATGCACGACGGAGGGACGGCGAAGTTGGTGCGCGCCTTGGCCCCCCTCAGCCGCCGCGCCGCCTCGTCGTATGCGCGCGCGGCCTCCTCGGCCGTGTCGAACGTCCCCAGCCAAAGCCGGCACCGCCCCACCCGATCGCGTATCTCCGCCGACCACCGCCCCCACGGCCGCTTCCTCACTCCTCGGTAGTTTATCGGCGCCACGGAGCCCACCGCGCCATCAACCGCCGCTGCCGCCGCCCTCTCGGTTCCGCCGGGCGACGAAGAGCTCGGCGGCGGCCGCCCGAAGAGAACGTGGTACCCAACCACGGCCGCGATCCCCTCGAGTTTCGGCGGAACTTCAAAGGCATCATCAGCCACCACAGTAGAAGAGTTGATGGTGGATTCCATGGTCGGAACTAGA
>JBAMIB010395048.1:0-10488 GCA_037177415.1 Kaempferia rotunda | reverse complement strand
GAGTAAATCAAGAACTACAAGGTGGTAATTCAAGTACCCATTAAAGTTTCCCATCGATTCTCTTGTATTTTTGGTCATTCAAGTATCCAGTTCTTGCAATTTGATTAATTCTAAAAGTGACTGGTCCAGTCCATAAAAATTTTCCATCGGACATTAGAAAAAATCAGGATATATCTAAAATGTATAGATGAATTCTAATGAATAGCCAGCATTATCAGTGGTTCCTGAACACAATATTTTATTCCTCCGCTACAATAAGTCTATAAGTTTTCATAAAAGTATCATTAATATGATGGTCACTTTTTTTGTTTTGAAAATAATGAACTCACATTTAATGCCTCGAACAAATAGTCTCATATAAGAATCACATTGACATAATAGGCCATGACAACTCTACCAACAACTATAATAAAAAAAATGAAACTGTCACGTTAGCGGTCCCCCATCATTGTCCCATGCCATTAGGAGGAGATTCAGCAGGAACACTGGAATCCAGGTGAGCAAGACATGAGCGAGAATCATCCTCAGAAGCCACGAGACCCTCCAGTGAAAATTAACCCCGGACCACTTTAACCACGCCCACATACCTTAACCACCTGGATTAACCCGGCGGACAACTCTATCTGCAACTAAAACCAATACAGCTAAAGGAGTTTGGTGGTAGATTTAACAAAGCTCCAAAATGCCACGTACACTGTGCTACACGCAACTCAAGTCATTAAACATCAGACTGCCATACGTGTTCTGCCGAAGCACTGGAGAAGACACAGACATGTTTTTCAGAATAAAGAATGGAATATTTAGTCATGTCGAGTTTAAAACCAGAAGACTTAGTCTAAAGCAATCACAGTGACAGGAATGGGAGGAGCAAGGGGAGTACAGATTGTTTCTATTAGTGCACAGACACAGATATCAAATCCGGGCGACAAGACTGAGGTGAGAAGAGCTGAATCGAGTGGAAAAAGTACAGCAATAGGCAAAAGGGATACCGTAAAATAGGTGGTGAAGAGGCAAGTGCATTACTCGTAGAAGAGGATGAATATAAACATTGGTAATAGGTTGAGATGGAAAATTTCAAGGTAATAGACAATCTGCAAGATGTATGCTCGAGCAGCTATCATATAATAGCAATAACAATACATTTAACACCAAACAATACATTGAACACCAAGTTTAATTACAGCAGTAGGGGCATGCAGTTTACAAATTGATTCATTATTATTTCATACAAACATGGGGGTCTTGGCATTCAGTTTTAGGGTGCAACTTCAGACGTGTGATCCTCTTTGGCTTGCGCTTACGACTACTCTTTTGCAGTAATTTTCTCTCCAAGTCTTTGACTCTTTCATTGAGATTTGCAATGGCTCCCATCTGCGTATTTCCTGCTTCAAGCAACCTCTCTAACATCTCTCGCAGCTTCTCATTCTCTTCTACTAGCCGTTTCTCTTCCATGCTTGAACTGATAGCAGGAGCAAGAACAGTCGGGTTTCCACCTTCGACAGAATAAAGAGGCTCAGTACATTCTTCTTCACCGCAGGTTTCAAAGTTTGGTTTGCCAATTGATTCATCAAGATTGATAATTGGGGGAATAGCTTCACCATTTATCGGTTCAACTTTCGCATATTCTGTGGAGGCACCATCTCCAACAGGTCCATCGAGACTGATTATTGGATGCACATGCTCACCAGCTACTAATCTATCATCGTAGTTAGTGATGTTTGCTTCAGAAGCTGCATCGATGTCCACTGCGTCAAGAATTTCATTACCTTTGCTAAGCTCAAAGGTCTCCAACTGTACTCCCTTCATTGGCAATGGCAGACCCGAATGACCTATGGCTGCACTCAAAGGAGACATATCGTCACTGACAACAAAACCATTTTCACCTTTTCCCAGGGCAATTCCTTCAGCTTTGTCTACATTAGGCTCAATTGCTTGCTTCGAAGATTGAAATTCATCTTCCATAATATTTCTGTCACTATAGATCGGTAATGAACCCATTTCACTATTTTTCCCATTCCCATCACCGGAAGGGCATTTATCCATGTACATTGAAACTTCAAGGGCTGCTGCTGTATTATCAGTAGTCATTTCCTTCTTGCATAGCTCCTCCACAGTGCATTGGATGTTGTCGTTGCCAATATCACGAGAATCATGAATTGTATCTGAGATGTTCTCGTCAATGTCAGGTGCTTGAGACTCCTCTCCCAAGGTATCTATTTCATCGCCTGAGAATATATTCTTCTTGGTATCAGAATCATTTGACGTGAATGTTGGAATTTCTGCCATTTCAGATTTTAATATCTTAGTTGCAATTTCTGTAGTTTCTCCTTCCACTTCCACTGGCAAAGTAGATGATTTCTCCAATATTAATCCATCCTTAGCATCATTTTCAAGCATAGGATGAGAAAACTCAAGTCCCACTCCCACTTGTTCTTCAGATGTATCAATCGCTTCACCTACAATCCCCTTCTCGAGCTTATCTTCAAAATCTTCTGGAGAAGCTGATGCTGAAGGCTTTATCACCTCTTGTGTCAGTTGATCTTTCTCCACTGAGTGAGATACGCCTGGAAAATAAAGCTGCTCATTTGGAAGATCAATTTGGGTCTCGGTGGGAGGCTTGAGATTTCTTTCAACATTCAAGGGATCCAAATTATCCACACTAATTGCAGAAAATAGGGGCTCAGATGGTAGTACCACTACCCCGCTGTGTTGTGGAACAATGGAGGCTTTGTCATCCAAATAAGTAAACTCTGATGAATTAGTCACTTCATCTAGATTGGAAGACACAGGTTTTGGCTCCAAATTGATTCTGCCAGATGAGATCTCGGAAGAGATAAATTCAGCACCAGTACCCACGTCAGAGGTACAACATCCAGTCATCTTACCATGCTCCGTGGTGGTTGTAGCGCCTAAAGAATCAAGTTTCTCTTGTAAATCAACAAGCTCTCTGGCAAGAGATTTCCTCATGTCTCTCGAGCTTTGATGCAATCCCTATGGATTAATAACAAATCAAAACATGTTAGTGTATTTCAAAATTCAAATATGGAAAGATAAACATTCCAAAAGTAACATCAATACCTTAAAACATGATGTCTAGTCTAAACGATTAGAAATAGCTGTTGATTAGTGGGTAAAAACTGAGCAGCAATGTATAAAAAACTAGTATTCTATTCTTCAACAAAAAAAAAATCCAATACTTCATTAAGAAAAAAAAAAAAAAAAAAAGTACAGGAGACAAGATTACCTGAATGGTATCCAGTTGCAATAAGAGATTCATTAAGGTCTCACATAAAATAGCCTTCTGTTTGGAATCCTGACCCTCCGAAGCTTCAAACTCCTGGATTTGTTTCTTGACAACCTCAGCCTTTTGTCGAACTTGAGCTATTCTCCTTAATTTCTCAAGTGGTTGCCATCTTCTCACCTCAAATCCTCTATAAGCTGATTGGATGAGAGTCGCTGCCTCTGATGATGATAAAAGTTTCCTTTTCTCCTCTTGTTTGCCTATTATTCTTTCTGTATTATCTACATGCCTCTTATCAGATTCACTTAGTGTTTTCTCAGTTGCTTTTTTACTATCTTCTTTCTCATGTTTCAATACCTCGGTTTTGACTTCCTCAGTATCAAGCCTTGTTCCTTTATTGGGAAGTTGATTGCCCACAACCTTACTAGCTTCATCCTTTGAACTAGTTGATTGCATATCCTGATTTTTCTCCTTGCATGCCTCTACCTTAACTATAAATTTGTCATTAACACAGGGTACTTCGATCTGACTGTTAGGCATTTTGCCTGGATCTCTTTTTGTCAAGTGCTGTTTCTCTGTTTTCTCCTCGGGAGCTTTTCCCCTGTCATTGTGGCTGGGTGGACTGGGAGATCTTGAAGTACCATTTGATTTCTTATTTGGAAGTGGATCCACCCTCAGACATACAGGAGGTAGCTTTGATATCTTGGAATGTAATGATTGCTTGACATCTGATGCCTTCTTAGCGACATTGCCCTTTCCTTCAAATGCGTTGAGCAATTTCTCCTCCTTATCTTTGAGCTTTCCTTCAGTGTTCAGTTTCTTGTCATTGATCTCTTCTGCATACCTCACAGGGATGATCTTCGTTCGGGTTTCCTTCTCAGTCACTGTTTCAGGATGTGAAAGTGTTTTATCTATATCATGGGAATCACCTAGTTTCTCACCGAGGTTCACATCTTCAAGAAACTTCAGCGGAATAATCTTCGAGGATTGTTTTTCCTCAGGTTTAGGATTAGCAATAATATCTTTCACATCTTTTCCAGCATCTAATTTTTTATCACAAGGCATCCAAACTATTGGCCATGGCAATTGATTTTTTTTCTCATTAACTTGTAGGTTTTTTTGTCCATCTCCATCCAGCTTCATGCCAATATGGTTGATCGCATCTTGATCACTAGGCATCCAAACAATTGGCCATGGGAATTGATTCCTCCTCTCAGTCGGTAAGCTGTTTTGCCCATCTCCACCCTGATTCATAGGAATCCATCCATTCCGAACAGGCGGATACGACTCAAAGCCCTTGTTAGTGTCCTTGTCCTTTGAGTAGCCAGGAGGAATCCATAATACTGGATAAGGACAGTTTGGAATTTGTATCAGACTAGACGAATCATTATCCATGTCATTTTCAGACTTCTGCTCCTCAATCTTTACACTGCCATCTTGCCTGTTGCATGAATGATTCGGACACTCACAGCAATGAGCTTTCCCACTGCTACTATGGCCATGCGGAGTTTGATCAGCTGGATAATATGGATGAGTGACCAAGTAGGGATAAGAATTTAAGTAACAGGAAAATGGTCCATGGCAATGTAATTGAGAATGATGGGATGGAGGTGGTGGAATATGAGGAAATTGAGGCCTGAAACCATAGTAGCCAGCGGGGTAGCTATGGCTGCACCAAGGATGGTAATCAGCTGGACTTGGAGAATTGGCACTACCATCAACACTCCATGGTACAAAGTGAAGAGGTCCCTGTGATTCTACTTTTGTTGATGCAGAAACAGGTTCCCACCCCGGATTGTGTTGGTAGTGATAAGGAATGTAATCTCTATGATGAGGTAAGGTGTGAGAGAATCCACATGGTGAAAACATCCTCCAAGATATAGTGAATTGGTTAAAACCTCAGGTGGTAAGATCCTACACAAAATGTATAACTTTGTAAGAAAAAAAAAAGAAAAAAGAGGCTAAATGTTCAATACAAAATGTAACCGCAGAAAACTTAAAATCAAAGTACAGAAGAATATGCTCAAGTCAAATTACTCTATGCTCAAGTCAAATTACTCAACCAATGGTAAATGCCCACCTTAGCAGTGTTTGTACTGCGGGAAGGTAAAATAAGGATAGAAGAATATGCTCAAGTCAAATTACTCAACCAATGGTAAATGCACACCTTAGCAGTGTTTGTATTACGGGAAGGTAACATATAGACTTAAATTAATGATATAGATAATGGAATACCATCATCAAAGAGTTGGCAGGTAGAGAAGGTTGAATCAATCTCACAAGTGCAATATCAGTTTATTTCTCACTAAACAATTAAATGAGAAGTTTCTAACAACTTCAATCCAAGAGTTCAAAGAACTATGGTATAGGTTGTCAACAAGAGAATTGTAGATCGTTTATTAGTTATTAATATTATATATTTAGATCAACAATGGGAGGTTAAGTGGAAAACAATCATCAAAGAGGTGGGAGGTAGAGAAGGTTGAATCCAATCTTATTAGTGCAATATCGATTTCACTCCCACTAAACAAATTAAATGAGGTTTCTGCCACCATCAATGCAAGAGCTTAACAGAATATGGAATTGCCCGCAACAGATTTTTGACTATTTATTGGTTATTCATATACATTTTCTGTTGTGCTTGAAGAAAAGAAATATGCTTGGTTGTAAAGGTCATATTATTTTTTTTTTTTTCCCAAGCAAATGAAACTACATAGTTTGAAACACATTTTGTTACCACTGTTCCAGTTCTTCCTTTTACTGTGAGCAGATTTGTTTCAAGAAAAAAAGTGTAAAAAATGACATACTAGCCGATGCCATACTGCCTGTGTTTCTCAGATAGGAGGATATCCTAATGCATGCAATCAAAGTTCTGAATGAATATATTACACCATCCATTTCCATGATTTGATTAATGATTAAACTCCAAAATTAATTTATTTGGTGATCTGGCAAGCCAATGATTCGTACAAATAAAAGCTCTTACCTAGTCCCCGCTTATTCAAAGTATTGTGTACTCTCTGACCCCAAAAATGTATTGTTCTCATTCAAGTTTAAGTAAAGCATCATTGGCAATGACCCAGTGCATCTACCTATATTGCTACATAAATATCATCATAATGACTTAGCATCAGGCACCTCAACCAACTTTACCAATTTTAAAAAATAACCTACTGAAACTGGATCCCCTACTACATCTATACCGAGCTTGTCTAGAAATGACTATGCGGAAAAGAAACAGAGATGAAAGAGATGTGATTTCACTATGAAGTCTCTAGAGCTTTTCCTTCCTCTCCATGGATACTTAAGTTGTCACGCCCTTCATGAATCATTGTGACGACTTCAGATAAACCAATGGATCATTACTGTTTTCCACTATGCAATATATGAATTAAATGGATGTGAAAAGTTTTTAGCATCATGTTAACATAATCCATACTTTACGATGGACTCGTCTATCCACGTGTTGACCAATAGATCTAACCCACTACTTATAAACCCTGAGGCTCCCAATTTATTGAGGCCCTCATACAGGGCTAACTCATGGTGGAACACCAGCTCAGTATAACTAAATCAAAAGCACCTTCAGTCAATAAGAAAGTGAAGCACAATTGATTATAATTAGTAGCTTGGAATCTCCAAATAACCTTACAAAATTCTTAAGCACAAATTAATAAAACACCTTCGGTCAATAAGAACGTGAAGCACAATTGATTATCCTTTGTAGCTTGGAATCTTCAAATGACCTTATAAAATTCTTAACCACAAGTTAATAAATATATTCAAGTTCATAATCCATTTACCCACTTATGACTACTACACCAAAACAAGTATTCACACTTGATAACACAATTTAACAATTAGAATCTTCATTGTATAGAACCAAATGACACATTTGGTTCATAAGGGAAAATTTAAGAACTAAAAAAATCAATGTTTAGGTTAAAGGTCACAATCTCAAAATTTACTACTAAATTTAATATACACAAGGGATATGAAACTATCTTGAATAATTTTAATCGAATAACACTATGAAGAAATTAAAATGGACTACATTAAATAAACAAGAAAGGTGATAATAAAGAATCAATATCCCAATTTCAGCAATTCTCTAGCTGATAGAAGGATCCATTCTCAACCGTAATTGGGAGAACAAAAACAACCTTCCAAATTGACACCCAAGGCAATCACTATCAAGCATTCAATGTTTGAATGAGATTCACATACTAGTCTAACTTGAAAAAGGGTGAGGGATCTTCTAATAAAAACTATAAAACTATACCAATTTTAAATATATTGTGAGCCATGGATCAATAAGCTACTACTACTAATTTGAATTTAAGCATTTTGGGAAGATAGAGGTTTTTGACAAATTAATAGGTCAATTCTCTAATTGAAGTGGTTGCAAGAATGGGTAGTGAGCAGACTTAATCCTAGGCAGGCTAAATTTTTAGAAAGGATTGCCTGAATAATCATGTAGCCACTATTAAACCTCACACACGACTTTTAGTCACCACCAAACCTCAAATCCACTGATAAAGGATGAGCTAGGCCAAAAGTTGGAGTTTGAGGTTTGGTAGAGACATCAACAAATTGTGACTATCCAATTTCTCACAAAAGTTTCTAAACTTAGAATGAATGAACTATTACTACCTTGACCTTAAAAACATTTGGACCAATAGGGAGGAGTCATGCTCCACCCTTTTAGATATCAGTAATTTCTAGAACTCCTATCAATAACAGAAATTTCCAGCAATGCTTGTTATGTGCGAGTAACAATTCTAATAATGCATCGAGTAAACAAATTAAATATATGAAATTACGAAGTCCCTTGATAGCAGCAACTCTCTCTCTCTCTCTCTTTCATCCAAGGGTCAAGTTGTATGAAATTTCACAGGCAGACTAAAAACAAATTAAAAAAATAAAAATATGAAATTCACGATCACTTATTAGAAAACACAAGGTCATTTCTTCTTCCCCATTTCCTAATTCCTTTTGTAGTTACGAAGAACCAATTCGTCGACGCAACGCAAATTCCAGATCCAAATAAACGCACAAAAATTAATTCCTAAAACCTATTTATCAAGTAACCATTAAAATTTACTGCAACATGCCACTGGCGACGAAAAATCCAGGAAAGGAATGCATAATTCGCAACAACGCAGAGTGAGAAGAGGATCGAACCTTCCTAGCTATGCCACGATCCAGATGACTTAGTTATCGACGTAAATCGTTCCGCAAACCCTGATTACTACCGACCTTTCAAATTTTTTGAACGCCTATAGAAAGCTGCACGATTTTCCTCTGGAGATGGAAGCGAGGCGGAACTCTGCCTTTTATAGGAGCAGCAGGGCGACAAGACCATACGCTCCGGAGTGTTCTCGACGAGGACCACGTGGATATTCATGTAGCTTCTCGACACTTCTCGCACGACCGTTGGTCTTCGAGACGGGGTCGGGTCCCTAAAAATAAGATACTAAATATTAAAAAGTAAAATTAATAGCTTAGATCATTTATAAATTAATTAGAGATTTCAACTTTGTCTTTTGTAATTTATTATTAAATAAAATTTTAGTTAAAAAATAGAAAGGAAAGAGATTAGGCATGATAACTCGATGTAAAATTTTATATCCGTCTCGAATGTAATGTAAGAGGATATAGTAAGATTTTTTAAAACTTATTAAATAATTAAATAATCGAGTAGGGAAATAGATCTTATAGAATCGTACCTAATATATATTTTTTTTAATTTTTATTTTTAAAGTTTAGAGTTTAACTTAAGTTAGATAAGGCCTAATCAACCATATGAGTATTTTGATAATTTAGTAGGCAGATAGATCTTATAGAATCCTAACTAATATTTTTAATTTTATTTTTAAAATTTAGAGTTTAATTTAAGTTTGATAAGGAGTAATCAACCTTATAATATAATTAAGATTATATTGGAAATTTGATTATCTTGTTTGGTATTATTTTAACTTTATAATGTAATATAATTTTGATTATAAAAGTTAATAAATTTTTATTATTTAGATTACAAAGTAAATACCACGTAATCCGGATTACATTATAACCTAAAATTTAATATGCCAAAAATATCCCTAACTTATTTTATGAAAGCACACCCTCAACAATTTTATCGACACCACCTCTCTCACTAGTGGTTGGCCGTCGGTCGACCGGGCGACCACCGATAGAGATCGCATAATATTTTTATCATTTTATAATAATACAAATTACATTTATTATAAAAAATAATGAGCACTAAACAAAAAAAAATATAATCACCCTTGTGATCAAAGATTGCATACAACTCTTTTGCCAAACGTAGCAATGTAATATTAATTACATTACATTATATTATAAAGTTGATTTCATTATAAGCTTGATTGTATTACACATAACTAAACGTAGCCTAAAGACGTTAAAAAAAAAGTACAAGAAAATTCTTTTAAATTTTCTTAACTCGAATACAAATAATTTTTCATCATTTAAATTCATTTTTCACAATGAAAAATGTAATTTAAAAATCTCAAACAATTTAGAAAAGTATTCTAAAACAAAATCAGATTATTATTCTATACCGACTCATGGCCTTAACTCTTAATGAGGTCACTACCTACTCCAAAAACTAGATCCCGAGTGGCATGAGGCATCCTGAAAGCCATTGCGCCTAGTCTATTCGAGTTCGATCAAGTCAGACACTTTAAAGCCAAGTCCGAGTCCGTTCAACATTGTGCCAACTCGGCCAGCGTATCCACTCGGCAAATTCGAGTCACTCGATTTGAGGATAATGTCGATTCCTTGAGCTAGTCAAGTTTTAGTGGCTAACTTGGTCATTGTCATAAGAACTAATCTAATAAGAACTAATTTAATTGGGTCTTTGCCCCAACCCAATTTTCGAGTCAAGCTCAATTAATTGCTCTTGCCTCAATTAAACCAGGAGCATGAAGAAAAATAAAAATTTATTTCAACATTCATAAAAAAACTAACAATTTTTTTTTTTCTAACACAACTACGTTTCAGAGGCAGAAAGGAAAGAAGGATTCTTGCGATTGTAAGAAACTAGATCGCTAAACACGTGAAAAACGCAGTGGAAAAATAAAAACAACTAGTTCCTTTCAAAGAATTCATGCGAAAGAAACTCATATCTAAGTTTGTTGCTACTCTATCATATAGAATATTACCTTTGTTGCATGTCCTTCGCAATCCAAACAACTTAGTCTTCTTGGATCTTAGTACGATCA
>JBAMIB010395038.1:0-10488 GCA_037177415.1 Kaempferia rotunda | reverse complement strand
CGACCGCGATGCCCTTTCTGTGCGGCCACTGGCGTCGCGACGCCACTCCGGCGCTGCTGCGGGCTGTAGCGGTGACGCCGACCGGTGCTGGGTTGGTGCCGGTGCCGGTCAGCGGGAGGAACGTTAAAAACCGCCCATTTCGGTGGGCACGGTTCGAAATTTTATCCCATGTATAATATATACAGTCCCCTATATGTGGTTGGTGCCAATAGTCTGATTAACATCGATATGCAGTCTACGTGATTATATATGCAGCTGAAATTGCGAATATCCAATTATATGAACATGTGTTTCACTTGAACTAGTTTAGGTTGAACCAAATAAAATAAAAATCCTAATTATCACTTGTCCAGCTCCCTTCGCTAATAATAGATTTTGTTTTTTTGTTCCTTGAGAGGATTAATTATTTTAATCGTGCAATATTTTAAAGGTGTTGAGACCTAATTATAAATAGAATAATGCTTAATTGATGTCATATACTTCATGTTGATAATCTATATTAAGGTAGAGTGGGGCTACATATAAAACACTAATAATTTTTTTTTTAATCTCTGACATGGTATTAGAGCCTTTAATGGGTTCACGCCTAGGCTAATCCTATTGCAAATTTTCTTTTTCATCATTGCATGGTTTGTGATTTTTTCTAATTCCATACTTCATTGGGTTTCTTTCTTGGGCAAAAATTAAAATGCGCCTTTTTTATCGTTTTTCATCAGAAGGGTGCCCTTTTTATTTGAAAAAAAAATAAAACAACATTGTATCAATTTGTTTTTTTTTTCATTGTGAAAGTGTACCTTTATTTTAGTGTTGTTGTACCAGCTACAATCATAGCTGGTACAATATAGAACAAAATTGCTCAAAATTGAAACACAGATTACTTTAATATTAAAATATATTTTATCAACCAGGTCAAAATTGCTTAAATTTGATCAAAATCACTCTAACTTGATTAAAATTGCTTTAACATTATTATGGTAGCTATGGTCGAAGTTGCTACAAGTTGTAGTAGCTACGACCATAACTGTTACAACAATGTTAAAGTAATTTTGATCAAATTGAAGCAATTTTATTGTTATGATAATTGCTACAACTTGCTCCATATTATAGTAGCTATGTCAATGGCCACTACTAGTTGTAGTAGCTATAGACATAGCTATTACAACATTGTTAAAGCGATTGTAACCAAATTTGAGTGTTTTTGTTCAAGTTTGAATAATTTTGACCAAATTGGCAAAATGTATTTTTATACATAGGGTTTTATGTGTAGTACTTTAGATTAAATTGGACCAAAAAGTAGAAGTTGAGCCAGTTTACTTAAACTCATTATAGTAGCTATGACCATAGTTGCTACATATTGTAGCAACTACGACTATAGCTGAACAACACCTATATAAGAGTAATTTCAGATGAAAAATATGATAGGGTGCCATTTTGACTTTTTTTTGAAAGTTGAAAAGGGATAATAAGTGGTGCCCTTTTGATTTTGCCCATCCTTGTTCCTGTTGCCCGATTTCAGACCAACTCCTACTTGCCTAAATCATGAGATCTACATCATCGGAGATCTTGTGCATTATTTCTTGCATTAGATTTTGAATAGTGACAGTCTTTGCCAGGAAACTGTATTGCTTTTTCTGTCTTCTGCTTCCCCCTTCTGCCTTCTGTTCTTGCAAGATCTTCCCAGAAATAGATTTGTTCGCGGGATTTCTTCTTCACAAGTTCCCTTTAACAACGGCTCTGTTCAGCAACAAATTTATTTGCTTGGCCCGTCTCCAAGAACGTTTCCGGATCTTCATTGTTAATTCCATAAATCCAGCATCACAACACTTTCTATACCATTTCATTTTTGTTTTCTTTTTTAATAATTTGAAACAGATCTGCTCTTCAAGTTTGGTGGAGACCTATGCTGTGCTTCCTTCAGAATATATCTGGTTCCAATTGCTATTTACTAATTGGTCCTCTGATAGATTTGGTGGTTCTCTGCAGAATCTGTGTTCAGCTTTTTTCTTGGTGCTGTGAAGCTAGCAGCCAGCTCCATTTTGTGTATCTTGTGCAAACTTTTATGAGACAGGTGCTCTTCCTCTGAATATGGTTCCATATAAGGAAGCATTCCAGAATGGTATCCTCGGCAACAGACCTACTATTGATATATCAGTTGAAGAGTATCTTTAAGATGTCTTAAGTGACTAACCTCTCAGGTGCATTATGTCAGTCTGTGTTATTGGTGGTTCAAGAAGAAAATTCTACTACTTATATGACTTAGATTATGGATCAAATATCTAAATTCTATCTTCAAGAGCCTTTCCGAGTATGTCCGATAACATTTATTTCTTCTCTATTTTACACCACCATCTAACCCTATTCATGCCACTTGGTAGCAGATGAATCTCACTCTCCTCTGGGAAAGGTGTTGGTAGGCTACCTATACACTATCTTTGCAACTTTATTCAATCCTTTGTATGCCTAATTTTTCATTCTATTTATTATCTCCGAGCAAACACACTAAGTCACTTAATTGTTCGATAATCTTCATTTCTGATTCAGATTCTGTATAGGACATGCGTGTTAAGGATTGTATCATGGTAGTGACTACATGCTCAACTCTTCTTATAGTTAATTATTGTGCAATCAAAAACCATTGTCATCATAAACATCCTAGCCTACTAGATTGCAGCAAATTCCTAGTTTGTCTAATCTTCAAAGTCTAGAAGGTGTGCCTTGCCAATTAAGTAACCATGTCCTATGTCATTTTTGAATTGTGTTCATAATGTGCCTTTTCACCTTTTTTCCTTGGTACACTTTAAGGGTGTCAATTCAGATGGGTCGGGTTGGATTCGGTGGGTTGGAATTTTTTTTTTTTAAATTCCGATCCGAACCTGAATACAACCCATAAACCCGAACCCGATCAACCCTAACCTGATCTGAATAAGCTAATTTAAAATGACTTTTTAAGCTATTTTCCATTAATTTTTCATTTTTATCTTAATATTTCATCATTATCATATTAACATTGATATTAATATACATAAAGCATCTTAATCTTCAAAATAAAATTTGATTTAACCTAACAAAAAACCAACTAAACCGTAAATTTGGGTCAACTTGTGTCAACCCGAATCCGACCCGAAAATTTTTAACTCCACCCGAACATGAAAATTCCAACCCGAACCTGATTTTTTTCAAGACGACCCAGATTGGGTCGTCGGGTCCGGTTTATTTTTTGACACCCCTAGTACACTTTGATATCTTGATTCTTTGTCGAGTTTCTTGGAAAACTTATTTTCAAATACATTTTTATATTTACTAATTGTTCTAGAAATGATGTCCCTTCTTATTGTAAGAGTGTTATGAGTCTTTTCCTTCTTTTGTTTTTTTTTATGCTGAGATAAAACTCAGTTTAGTGTATCCATTAAAGTCTCAAGAAGTGGCAATGCCAACTTGCCAAGGTGTATTTCTTGACCTCTTTCATACCTTTAAAGAGTCAAGCATGGTACCAACAAATGCCAACTTGCTACTCAAATCCTTGTTAATACTGAATCTGACCTTTGATTAAGACCTTCCCATTACTCTCTACAAAGGTACAAACAAGTGCACTATTTGACATCTTTCTCTAAATATCTCTTGTACTTATTTTTCATCTATTTATTCTACCTTTTTTTATTTCATCTTTGGTTTCACATTCCATCCATAAAACTATTTTTAGATGCTTTTTCTGATTTGAGATAGAGACACGACATGATTGACAACATGATATCTTGCATTTTAATTACACTTGAGAGCTAGTTCCTCTTCCTCTTCCCAAGTATACAGATGTATCTAAGTAGATATAGATTAAAATTTTGAGCCATTTCACAAACATCTAGTTCCGCCCACGGATCGACACTGACATAATGCCAACAACCGGACGCGAGATCGACGATGCATCTAAATGCGTCTAAAAAAATTCCTGGCAATGCATCCGGACTCGTTGTGCTAGCCCAATGACGCGCCTAAGAAAATATTATATATTTTTTTTATTTTTTAATATATTTTATTTTAAATATTTATATTACTTTTTTATTTTTAATTAATATATTTTATCAAAAATACCGAAACTATGTCGGCATGGCACCATACGGTACCTAAACCGTATCATCGTTCCGGTCCAAGAATAAAATCTCGGCACGACTCAAGATTTTAAACCATGGGCATATGATCCTAAGATCCTAAAGTTTACAAAGAATAGTTTAGAAATAAATGCCTATTAGCCTTTAACATACAATATTACTTTGAATATTTCAATCTTTATCATTCCTATATCAATAAATCAAATTACTCATTGTAAATAAATGAAAAATACAATATAATTTTTAGTGTTCCATGTATATATAACAAGTAATAACTTTAAAAGATGAATAATAAATATACAATGACTGATAATAAAAACCATAAAAAGGTTTTCTTATTTAGAACTCAACAAGAGTCTTATGTTATCCGAAGCATTCTCAAATGATATGACATGAAAAAAATTATTTGTTGTACTAAATGTCAATTGTCAAAAATGTTTAATTGAATAAAAATATATTCCAGTTAAGGAAGTGGGACAAAGATTTTGTGTAGGAACTATAAGCAGGCTTAGGATCGGATAGTAAAATCATAAAATTGTAGCCCAATTTAGATATTACTCGGAGCTTGAATTGTTAAAGTCAGTTTTGATTTGGATCATAAGGTTGTAAGATCCTTAGGCGTTGATAGCAATTTTTACTAACATAGTCGATACTCCTATGAACCTTAACTTGCTGTTGAGATTGGAGATCTATGAGTGGGCCAATTGCATAACACCTATTATGCTTTTAAAAATAATGATTGGCTTTAGTAAATAGAATGCTTCGTTAACTTTGCGTCGATTCAATTATCTTCTAATCCCTTACCTCATTTGGCACTTAGCGTTTACTTTGTTTATAACTTGTCTAAATGGTTCAATAATTTTTTTTGATTATTTGATTGCATTCTCTTGATATGCTCGTGATGACAAGGGCCATTTCCTTTATTCTATTTAGTTGTATTGGTTCATCATCACAATTAATGTTTGAATGTATTCTATGAACACTTTCTAGGAGTGGACACTATTAAATCAAAACATACAAACTGGGATAATCTTGACCTAAAGAAGATCTGCATATATATGGTCATCACTTTATATTTGAGTATGCCTTTGCCAAAGTAACTATATTTCTGAGTATCTCTTTCTCTACTAATCGAATTTTTAGTCTTGCAATGGAAATATCAGTTCTTTAAATCATAACCACCCACTTGTAACCTGCATTGGATTTCCTAGAAGTGACAGTAATGAAGTAATGAAGTCCCATATAAGATTAGAATCCAAAGATACTTTTTTATTTAATCATATCTACTATTCACCTTGGATTAGATAGAGCTTGAGATAGTTTGGGTTTTCTTAACAGAATCCAAAGCAGAGATAAATCAAAATTTTGCAGAAACAGTGAAGCACAAAAATTGAATAGAGATAATGGATGTGAGTTGCTATACATATGAATACTTTTTCTTGGAGCAATTAGAAGATCAAGGTCGGAGATAGACTTTGGAACAATAGATGGTGCTACTGTAGCAACAAAATCTCGAATGGACTTGACTCTTGATCTTCTATGTAGGGTATTTGTTGATGAGGCTTTGGTTTTGCTTTATTTGTAGGAGAGTAGTATGGTAAATTAGGGAGAGACAACGGAATGGGAATAGAAAGAATTGGAATAGGAATAGGGAGAACCTTTATAAAAAACTAGAGTATAAGGTGTGGTAGTGGAGAAGAGTATAGAAGAATTGGGTTAGGAACAGGATGAAACTTTATAAAAGACTTGAGAGTAGATGGTGTGGTAGTGGGGAAGGCAATTTTTCATCTACAAAAATAAAGATTTGTTTCAAACATGGTTTAAAATCTTGAGTTGTGGCGAGATTTCCGTTTTGCATCAGAACGATACAGTTTCTATATCCTATCGTGCCATGCCAATATAATTTTGGTATTTTTTAAATATAAAATATATTAACTAAAATAAAAAAATAATCTAAATATTTTTTAAAAAATATAAATATATATATATATATATATATATATATTAAATTAATAGGATAATTTTATTAGATTTTAATTAAGTTTATTTAAATTATCTCAATCATAACTCGGAGTTGATTAAAATTATTATTCTAAGTTATTTATTAAAGCTTAAGTTTAAAATCACCCCCTTCTACCTATGTTTCACGGTGGGCATACGCGTGCATGATGCATCTGCCCATGCGACACATCCATCGAGTTGTGCCGGTGTTGTGCTAGTTTGTGGATGGAACGAGATCTTTCGCTTGTATCGGGCGGAACGACTTGAGATTTTAATCTATGATTTCAAAGTCGGAGAATAACATTGATGCCCCTTCTTCATGCATGAATAGCCAATATATATACCTTTGACAAATTTAAGATTAATTTATCTATTGATAAAAGATAAACAGAATAAAAACATCTACACTGAGGTGAAATAAGTGAAGGGCATCACAAGGAAAAAGAATTGCTTAGAGATTTTGACCATGAAGAACTAAATAAGACATGAGATTTATACGGTAGCATGTAGTTGGAATAGCATCATCCAAAAATTCAAGCGGAACTCCCATATATGTAACAGTGTATTAGTTGTTTCAAAAAGATGCCTATTTTTCCTCTAAGCAACTCATTTTTGCTGGCATATGTGAGGATATAATGACAGATGGAGGATGACCAAATTAGAGAGGAAGAATTGCAAGGGTTGAGACAAGTATACCTTGGCATTGCACTTCAAAAATCTTTAATAAGACTCTATAACTGAGTTCTTATTTCAGCAAAAAAGGAAGAGAATTGAACAATGAATGTTGATAAGAAATGAGAATTGAAAATATTTTACTATTTAATAGGGGCTCACATTTGAGACTCAGGAGATTGGAAAAGACTAGGAGCCTTCTTTTGTAGGATTTGAAGACTAGGATGCCCTATATGGCTATGAATTTGAAGTAAACAGGTAGCAGCCAGAGGGGCAAATGAATGTGCAACCACTGCCAAATTATATAATCATTGAGACACTCTTGCCTTGTGTTAAATACTCTATTGGTCCTTGAATCAATATACCTGTGAAACTCTGACTAACTTAATGCGCTTGTCAACTGATATGAGATTCAAAGAAAATTTCGGTATATAGGCAACAGAAAGTGAGGAGAGTCCTGACCAACACTTTGAATAGATTGGAGGGGCCTATTTGCTAAAGTGACATAGAATAGGATGAGATGTAGGTTTAAGGCTAGAGAAAAAGAACATATTACAGGACATTTTCTCAGACTTCTAAAATTTAGAATCCATATTTTTAACCATATACATTTGCCATACATAGTAACTCCATGAACTGGGTATGACAGTGGCACATTCTGCAGTTTAGTAGTCTGCTAAGCAAAGAAACATAGATACTCAGCTGATATATTGATTGTAGAAGGCCTGCTTCCACGAATGGGGGGATTTTTTAGATTGGAAATTTGCTGCGACTATATGTAGGGACCAAAAACAGCTGTCATTTGGGAGGCAATCTAGCAAAGGAAAAGTAACAGATGGCTGCAAATGCAAGGCAGAGAACAGTAGATCTGCTCCAAAGACTCAGAGAAACGAGCAGATTCTATATGAAGGTAAACAAAAATCTGCATAGATGAATATACTGAGGATAGCACCAAAACTGAAGAAGAAAGAAGAAAACTCATGAGTTCATCCTTTGCTGCAACATCAATACAAGGGGGAGATTTGGTGGAAGAAATCCGCATCAGAAAGGTTGGGAGCAAGCTGGGGTGAAGCAATTTTTACAGACTGCAGGAAGAAACAACTGATTAAAGAAAGAACCTAAGCTGAAGAAACCAACAAGGAGCAAATGGATTCTACGTTTACAACTTTTTTAGTTAAATGCTATCATCTGGACTGTAATAATAGATGTATTATGAATCAAACAAATAATGATCTACTGAATTTAATTAATGTGACATATATTACATTAATGATATATCATATACTATATATAATTAATATAATATTGACTAACTAATTTAGCATGATTAAGAGTGTATAACACCTCTTATCACAGACCTCTTCTTTTCACTTTTTTCTCTTTCTTCAATTATCATAAAAAAACCCTCTGTTGAACTGAAGATTTTGTAACCAAAGCTTTCTCCTTAACTCCCTTCTTCACACGAAGCCTAGTCCATTTGTATCTTCAGTCTTCTAAGTGACAGCTTCCTGTTCCATGGTTGAATTCTGTTCCACCCTCTTTTAGAGTCAAAGCCATCTTGAGTGATACAGGACGAAACAAGGCTAGGGCATTGATCAATACAAGGCTAGGTTCTGTCTAATATTTGTGTCTATGATTATTGGTTTCATTCAGCGGGGAGTATGCTAAGTTTTATCTGCACAAAATTCCAACTTGAGCTAAATAAATGATATTGAAGCTAATGTGATTGTTCCAATATTTAACGCAACGGCGCCAGAATTGCGATTTGTTATATATACTAATTTTTACTATATAGTTTCTTCTTTCTTGACCATTAACTAAGATTTATGAATGGTTATTTTGTAATAAGACAACATCATGTGCTCTTTGTGAAAATCACAACGCTTAAGTTCCATATTCTTGTAACTTCATTATTTAGTAAATTCTCTTTGAAGTGCTATTGAAAGGGATTAAAATCTCAAGCCGTTTCAATTGTATCTCGTTCTGCCATCGGCAGTAGCACAAGAACGCCTCCGATGTTGGTGTGCCGCGACGAGTTCATACGTGTCGCTTGGGCTCGACGATGAGTCCGGACGCGTCAAGTGGGTTGTGTGTGCTCGCAGTTGTGGTGACGTAGAACAAGGGTAATGTTTTTAATAAATAACTTAGGTTAATAATTTTAATCAATTTCTATCTATGATTGGAATAATTTAGTTATGCTTAATTAAAATCTAATAAAATTATCCTATTAATTTAATATATATATTAAAAAATTAATTAAATTTTCATTTTTAAATATTTAGATTTAATTTTATTTTAGGTAATATATTTATAACAAAATTATATGACACGACACGATACGGTACCAAAACTGTATTGATACGGTACCGAAACTGTATCGTTACGGTTTAGAACTGAAACGTCTACACGACTCGAGATTTTAAACCATGGCTATTAGTTTTTTTTTTTTGTGCATCTAAAAAGAGCATCTATATTCAAGTCCTCATTATCCAATGTATCTCTGTTTTCTAGTCTCCTCAACCGTTCATATTTTTCTTGCAATTTTTTGTCAGCATTTCATTGTGTTCATGCAAAACAACTAGGTCTATTAGATACTATTTTGTGTTATTGTTGTTTTGCGAGTTCATTGTCTATTGAAGCTAGTCAATTAGATAAAAGTTTGTTGTTATGCAGGGAAAGAAAAATCCTCGTGCTGCAGATCCATCAGTAGATCATGCTAGAAATCCTCATTTTCTAGTTTTACTCTCAGAGACCTTTGTGGAGGCTTGTGCTGCTCTAAGCCGCTCTTTATTGCCAAACCAGAGCATCTCAAATCAAGGAATTGGAAAGATAGATGGGCCATCTGCTGGTTCTATTTCAGGACTTTCTGCAACTGCTAACCAATCAGGTTAGATTTTTTTGTTCCAGTATTTAATGGATTTGGTTGTTTAAATAGATATTGCTAATTTGAAATTTTCTGCTCTTGGATTCCTTTTGTTGTGTACTATTACGATGTATACCATTTTCTACCTCCTGTACCTACATGAAAAAAAAGTGTTTCATAGTTTTTCTTTTGGTTGGCAAGTCATAATGATTGTCAAAGTGAAAAAGAATATGATTATTCGATTCACTAGTCAAATTTACTGCATATGTTATGTCTCGTTGTCTATATGAAATTTGGGTCTATTTAAGTAGCCCTCGCTTGCATGCTGTCTTATCTCTTTCTTTTAAGAGAGCTATAATATATTCCTATTGGGAGATAAAAATGTCTTGCTTAGAGCATGGTTTGAAATTTTGTGCCCACCAAGTGAAATAGTCAAAGTAAATCATTATGATTAATTATCGAAACTCAATATTGTTTAATACCTAAATAATTTCTTATGTGTTGTTATGTCAATCATATCGATGAGTATGATATTATGTCAACACTTAACATCCCAGGGCATGCTAAAATTATTGTGGAGAACCAATCTAGTTAGATTTATTGTAGATTTGATTTGATATCCTATAATTAGGAAGATTTGATTTGATAATAGCTGTTATTGATTATAAGATATTATATGATTTTAATTAATTAAATAGGAGTATATAATTTGTATATAAAAGAGGTTATTGAAATACAAGATAAGATTTTTTGAAAAACCACATGGTGTCAGAGCTGTGTTGCACCGATACTCCTAAAAAAAAATTTTCTGGAGTATCGGACACGGATACGGATACGACACGCAAATAC
>JBAMIB010395029.1:0-10489 GCA_037177415.1 Kaempferia rotunda | reverse complement strand
CATTGATAAAAAGAAAAACTATTGTAATTAGCTTGAAATTAACAATCTGAACCAAAATACTCAGACAGTTCTTTAATCTTGGTATAGCAAACCTTCATTAAAACAGATATTGCAGACAAACTTCTTTTGAAATTTGGAAGTATTTTCAAAGCTAACATTCCATGTTTACAGCAAACACCTAAAATACAGTCTAAATGAATCAATCCTCTGTTAAAGTAAATAATATATACAATATAGAAATTGAAGTACTAGACTGCCACCACAAAAATAAGAACATACCTTGTAGTCATAAAGATCACTGCCAGTGTATCCACTGCTTCCGCTTAGTTTTCCACTGAGCACACGCTCATCATTATCACTTTCCATTTCTGGTTCCGCATCATTTTCTGCATCATGATAACCATTATCTTTAATATCTGCATTCACATCAACTGTAGATTCTTCACTGCCAGTGTCTCCAATCTGAGAGTCAGAAGATAGTGAACATCCCTGCAAATTACCATCCTGTAAAGGTAAAAGCTAATAATTACATATAAGATGTTATCCAAATATGGGCTAGTGAGATACATTAAGTCAAACAGAAAAGAGAATTTTA
The DNA here is from genome assembly GCA_037177415.1 of Kaempferia rotunda. Taxonomy (NCBI): domain Eukaryota; kingdom Viridiplantae; phylum Streptophyta; class Magnoliopsida; order Zingiberales; family Zingiberaceae; genus Kaempferia; species Kaempferia rotunda. The sequence goes on along the minus strand of JBAMIB010395029.1, from coordinate 9,894 downwards.
ATTTCCTATGATTTCTGTAACTAAACAGACCCTGTTTGGAGCCACAGAAGTGTAAAAACAATGACAAGAAAACAAATGTGTACATATATGGATTTTTTTTTCCATTGCAAGACTATGATGATATATAATTTGCATAAAAATGTAAATGTAAAACATGGATGAGTCAATGGTTATGATTATGGAGAAAAAGAACGTCAACAGACCTTAAGAATAACTATGAGTGAGAAATATTAAACTATGAAAAATTAGAATTTGTACAAAACTTCATGACAAAATTTTAACCTTCAAGGACCAAAATTACAGAATCAGCTCTTTCTAAAAATGTTTGACAATGTTGTGGTGAATTGGAAGATAGGTTGGCAAGTAAACACAGAAACTAGCATAGTGCACAGGGTGGAAAGACATAGACAGGCAAAGATAATTTGGCCGAGTTGAGATAGTATCAGATAAAGAAAGCAGGTAAAGTGGAGGAGGCCGCCATCGTGCGCAAGATTGAAGGAAAAGTAGACAGTGGAGAGAATAAGAGTTAATGTAGCTAAAGGATGCTCTGGCACAAGGTTAGTCATTCTCACTTCGAGCCATGTTAAAAAAATAGAAAAAGGATTATGGTAAATTATTTGAGAAGACTATGTAGAATCACCATGTATGTCATATCAAGACTAGAATATGCTTTGTAGGGTTATGAATTCCAACAAGATGAACAGGTCATGAATTCCAACAAATGGGTAACATAAGACTCTTTGTAAGGTTACAGGCAATCACTTAATCTTATGACAAATAAGATTATTATTCATGTCAATGTAGCTGTTGACATAGTTCTATGATGATTTCCAAAACCTAATGCAACCTCTAGTACATGCTTTATTTAAAGCTCACAATCAGCATCGCAAAACTAGTATTCATATACAACATGAGAATCATAAAAACAGAGTTCTACAATATTCCCCATTTACAGACATGGATCCTGGTCAAACCTAGGGCATTGGATCAATTGGATCGTGAATATCGCAAGAAGATGTGAGATTAAAGGGCAATTAGCATAATCCATGAAGGATGTCTCTACTGAACCAAATGTTTTTTAGATTGACAATTGGTACACACACACACACACACACACATACTACAAGATATTGTGCTCTCCTATCATAAGTAACACTCCCATTTGATTCACTTACAAGGCACCATATGTAAGCCAAATTAAAGAAAAAAAGATGAAAAGAGAAGACATTATTTATCAAATGCAGAAACTTCAAGCTAGTAGGAACTGAGGTCAAAGCTAAAGGCTTTTGCAGATAAGACTATAAAATAGGTTATGAATTTATCAAAATTCTAGCAACATATTTCACTGGAAGACAAACAAAGCTGAATTGTTCATACATTACATTGAGTTCAAAAGTTAAAGATAGAAGTGAACTGTTTATTCATCCATACTAACTGTGCTTTTGAACTAACTCTGTATATCAAAAGCTTAACATAGTATTTCTCTCAGTGAATATTTTGCTAACCTTCACAAGCAAATCTTTGCTAAGGCAAGTAGAAAGGACTAAGCATAATAGAGTTGAGCCAGTTAAGAGTGCTGAACATGGGAAACCGATATACATAGGTGAAAGAAGGTAAAAAAGGTCAGCTTCAATTGTTTGCTCATCTAACCATTAGGTGACTAGTGGAAATGGTCTCTATCAGCAATGGTTGATGCAAAGATTGGAATCGAGTGATCAGATCAGTACAAGGTCGACCCAATCAATAAGCATTGGGTGAGATGCTCAAATAGATACAACTTCTGTTTGTATAAAATCAAGTTAGTTTTTAGCTTGATTCCATGATTTTACTCCAATACAGAAAATATAATGCGTGCATAAACAATTTTACAATTAATAGGTAAGAAACATACATCAAATATGGTTTCATACTCCTCTAAAAGAGTTATGATAATGGCCTGAGCATTGTTAGCTGCATTTGCTGCCGCTAGAAGCTGAGCAGAACTGTCACCATTTGAGTCGAGATCATCATCCAAATCACACTCACCAGCCAAAAGAGGTCTTAGTAAAAGAGGAGCCATGCAAGCAGCAACAGCAGATGGAGTCATCCGATTCTCAGCAGTATGTGAAGAGATGACATGCATCATTTTCAAAATCCTAATAAAGAAAAAGGCAAAGAATAAGAATCAAATACAACTAGCAATTAAGGTATTGATCAACACACAGAAGATGGAGTACTAATTGTCATCTTGCTATCAAGACATTATGTAATGGTCTTTTTGGCAATCACACCCTGTGTGAAAGCATAAAAACAAGATGGTTTCACCTCCATGATTAATCGGTTCAAAGAACTGAATGCCTGGATTACAAAAAAATAAAAACAAGATGATCTAGCTGACATCCATGATTCGGTACATTAATCCAATATGGAACTTCATAATTGGTATCATAACCAATTTTATAAAGAGTTTGAACACAAGGAATAGATGATATAAAATAAATTAATTTTATTTAAAATTTGATAATATTTGTAAATTTGAATAAGTAAATTTTAATATTTTCATAAGAAATTAATAAAATAATAAAAATATACTTTTATTTAATTGCCTGTGCAGTATTTCAATAATTTATTGTATCATGTTTACAGTTAATAATTGAGTTATTAAGCATTAATTTTAATATTGAAAACTAAATATAATATTACTTTGTTTTTGTAATTTATTTTATTTAGGTAAACTACATTTTTAAAATTAAAATATTATTTCAATCATTTATTCTTACACTATTTAACTTGTCTATATAATTATCTTTTGTGCAACCATAAGTATTATTTATTTCCATTGCCCTTGTTTCTCCGATAGCAAGATAAAATGCATTTTCAGGAATATTTCTTTGAAAAGAAAATAGAAAACTGAAAAACACTATCCAAGATGACTTGCATCACAAGAATTTATCCTCAATCTTAAACTAGCTGATGGATATTCCAAAAATGATCATTTATCATCGTGCAGGAGTTTCTTTAGTGCAATACTATTAAGGAAACTGGGGTAAAAAACTATAAGAGTGACCAAGGTATTAACCTGTTAAATGAACCTCATAAGAGAAATTGGTCAAAAGATCATAGCATCAAGGTGCACCAAAAAATTATAGTGTGACTAGAAAAAGATTAGATAATCACACAATTTTAGAAACAACCTTTGCAACAATCGCCGATTTGGTTCAGGAAATGTCTCAGTTATAGCAGTGCGCATAGCATTTACACAAGCCTCATTGTTTGTCAATCCTACAAGTATAGGAAAAGGGTAGACACATGACACATCAACACAAACACAGAGAAAGAAATCATAGAAAAGAAAATGATGTAAAATTAAATAATTATACTCATTCAAACATAAAAAAGATTAATTTACATAAAAAGGGTATATGATAATAATAAACAGATTACAACATTTCAATTACATAGAAAAGAATGCTCAATAGAATTTGTAGAAATATTAGCAATAGCATCAAATACTCAATATTACCAAGTAAAAACAATCATCAAACCCTTGACCTTGTAATTATCTACCCAGAGAAGTTCAACTAATTCAACTGACCAGTTTGCTAAACATTGATCAATGATCTTTGATTGTGGGTATGTTCTCAATCCCAAGCAGTATCTCCCTTTTTCTTAACAGGATTATAGAGAGTTCCTGAGTCTATTAAAACGCGAGATGAAACCCTTTCCATCAATATGCCAACATTAATCAGATACGAGGAAGTCATCGCACTGCCCTCAAAATGGCATCCCATTTCATATCAGCCCATGCCTGTGGTGATGAAAATATATGTGCATTTCCCTTTTCAAACCAATTTTGGCTTCAGGGAGATTACAAGTTCCCCAATACACCAGCCATAAATGGATTCGAATGATCAAGCTTAGGCAGCTCAGCTACAAAGAAGATGCAGAACAGACAAAGGAATTGGACTAAAAATGACTGAGGTACAGCAAAACTAAGTGTGCAATTTGAATGAAAATCAGATAGAATTGTATTAAATGTCACTGAAGATACACAATCAAATTGGAGCTTGAAGGGGCCATTAAAGATAGATTTTGGCTAAAATGCTGAAAAGCACAAGTACATTTCCTGCTAGCATAATAAGGAAGTAAATCCTCCTTAGATTGCTCAATTATGCAACCACCTTGATAATATATCGTTTACTTGAACTCAAGGTGAGATTCTCCATGTAACATTTCAACGTGTCAAATGCTGATCAAAGATCATACTTGTGAAACTAGGAGAGGAAAACTATCCTGTGTGTTTGTATGTCTTCACATTGAATCCTTTTTTTGTTAATAACACTTGAACATGTCATCATCACCATCGAGTTATGTGGGCACCAATTATTTGGAATTGGTGTTGGAGAAGTCGTTTACACACTCCTCTCCCTTTCTTTCCCCAACCCCCTCCTTTGCCGTTTCTCTCACTTTTCAATAGGTAGACCACCTAAGTTTTTTCCCTACAAAGTGGGATGGATTCCAGATACGATATGCATAGATATCAGCAGTTAATCTTTATGCAATAGATTCAACAATTTCCCCTGTAAACTTAGTCCAACAGAGGAGATATAAACGATTTGAAAAACCATTCCAACAGCTATTGTACAAGTGTTCTCTTTGAATACTGATCAAAATTAGGGCATATATGCACGTTATAGCACCATTATGAAAAAATGCATATAAGCATATAGACATACTATAAGCTTCCAGCAATGCAGTACAGCAAGAAGCTGGAACTGGAGATGACGGTAGCTCCCGAAGAACATACTGCAGAGTTCTATGAATATTAGTAATTGATCAAAGTAAACTCTAAAATTAGAGGTTAATCATCTAGTCACTGAAGGAGATGTAAAAGAACCTTGACACAATCACCAATAATATGGGCATCCTCATCAGCGGCAAACTCAATCTTTCCTGGGAAAAGTGTCAATGAACTCATCTTAATAACAATATATATAATTCTGAAAAATCAAAAATCAAAATCAAAAAATAATATGGCTGGTTATGATTAAGTCTCAATCAGCAAAAATATTGCCTATGTACCGAAGCAATTTCTACATGTTCCCACTAAAAATTACTAATTCAATAGAACAAGGACACAAACCTTGCTCATATTCTTGGATTCTTTGATGAACTTCTTCGACATCAGCAGCTTGCCGCAAAATTCCTTCCACCTTTGTTCCTGAAAATTTTATTCCTTAAGCTAACTACTAGGGAGCAGCCTTCAATCCAAAGGCAGATCTCTTCTGATAAGGTAGAATTATTCATGCTTCAGTTTGGAAAGCAAGGGCATTATGCATAAAGTCCAAAACAGGGAAACATTCTGAAACATCAAGGGGGAGGGGGTTGGGGAGGAATCATGCACATGTTAGCATCGCTAATGGAGGCACACCAGCAATGGTTGGTAGCTTTGTTGTTATGCAATTCAGCAAGGAGGAAGCTATGGATGGATCATGCTAATGACTTTGGGCAGAAGACAAGGCTCCTTTCCCTTCCATCACCATCCTTTCTTCTCTTCTTTCTCTCATTCTCCACCGCTCCAAGCAAACAAAGCCTTAGATGATTCATAAAAGAATTCAAGGGGCAGAAGTAGGGTAAAATGATTTCATATAAGATGCCAAACTTTTGGTTCTTTTACAGTTTGAGCATTCCATGTATAGGGATGACTTGCAGAGGAGGAATGTGAGCAAAATGATATATAAATCTGTAAGTCTAATTATCTAGGTGGACATGCAAACCAAAACTCCATCATGATGTCACTACTCTGTACATGCTATGTACCTATATACCAGCTCCAAAGCTTCTTAGGATGAGTAGAGGTGATGAGCATGCTTGCCCACACCATCAATAATTATCAAGCATATTAAAATCTATCAAACACCAAAAATATTAAAAGCCCACAAAAAAATAAGCAGTATTAGGATATTCAAAGACCAAAATGGCATATTTGTTTTGTGACTCACCAAACTTCTCAAGAAAGCATAAAGCCTTTTCTAGAAAGGATGGCCCTCCATCAATATCTTCAAGGGCGAGCAAAATTGGTCTACCAACAACCAAGGATTTGATAGGCCGATTGTCCCTCCCTGCACATGATTCAAAAAATTAACAATCAAATTAGACAATTAGATGGTACAATAATTCCAATCTTTACCAGTCTGTGTTAAGTAAATAAAATCAGAACTAAAGATAACTGAGACTTACAATAATGGAATGATCCTTCAAAAGTATCCCCATTATCATTACGAAAAATTCCATTATGTCCCATCACAAGAGCAGCATTTGGAGCTTGAGCAAGTGCATGCTCCAAGGCTGTTTTCCATTCAAATAAATCCTCCAAAGATTCTGCCTGGCATAGCCATAAAAAAGGCTAACAAGATTAATCACCCAAAAACAGTCAAAGTAATTTTGACAAGGGTGGACCATTGATTCCCCAGGAAAACTTGTCTAAAGACGAGATGAAGAGTTTGTAAAGCACCTTAAGGGTAAATGCCCGACCATCATGTCCATCAGGAAACAAAACAGTTAGTAACTTCTTATCTTCCCTAACAACCACACTGAAAATAAAACTTTTATCAAACAGAACATATATCTACAATAGCAGCTGATTACTAAAATTAATATAAAAAAGGAGTTTACCTTCCAGAATTATTTAGGTCAATACCACCCAAAGTAAGATTGACTTCGCCACCTCTTTGAGGTAATGCACTCTACAATGCCACCAAAAGTCAATTAATATTCTGCATATGCTCCAACTTAAGCAAAAATGTATACTTTGTCACCCCACATTCAATCAAATTCTGAGGTAATAATTTTTGTTTCTTTTATGGCAAAAGGTTTCAAGCATCATGGAGAAGCACTACAATAAGCTACGCATATTTATTCTGATAAATACCTCTTAACAGAAAATTGCGATCAGGTCTGTGTGCTACTCAAAGGACCATTGAGGATCAAACAAAGGTGATTTTATCCCTACATTTAGTAAATCTATTTCTGACTCATGTTATCCCACTAATCTATGATGTTAAGGCTTGTGTATCTAATTTTAACAACTGCAAGATCAAGCATCAACATAAGCTAGCTGTACAAACAACAAACTATAGAGAAAAGCTACTACAAGTGGAACATAAAAAAAAGTGGTCTTTACGTTCTAAATAAAACTAATCAATAAAACATACAGGGTCATTCTTGAAGAAAACAAGAGAAGTCCGAGTGAGTATAAACCAGCGCCTCTTCCATGATTTCCAACCAATTCCTGTGTATTGTTATATGCACATAAACGGTTAGAGAGCTCACAAATTAGTGCTACTAATTCAGCCATTGAATCAAGACATTATTCCGAAAGAATAGAATCATGGTACTAAGAAACTAAACTGTTATATGCAACTATTCATAATTTTTTATATTCATAATGTATTATTAATCAGATAGCATCATTTATAATAACTTATATTAATTGATTAAGATATCTGATAATAGATTTATTAATAAAAAATAATTTTTAATTTTTTTTATTCCAGACCTACCTATCTAATAAAGTCAATAATTTAGTGTTTTGGGCTTCCTATACCAATACTAATTTTAACAAACAAGATAACAACCTATGTTTAATATAGCCTCCAAAACAAGTCAAGATAGAAAATAATAATATGAGACTAAACTAATTATTTTAAAACCTTTCATAACATTAATAAACAAGAAGGAAAATCAAGGAGCAAGAGAATAGTTGTAAAGCGGGAAGAACAGGATAGTTGTAAAGTGGGACAACAGCTCGATTGAAGTCTCAATGGATGTTGGCAATTTTAAAAACTCAAAGAAGAGTTTGAGCTTCTGTTTCTGTCGGACAAGGATCAGAAATGTAGATAGACAAAGTTCATAATATTTCAGTGACTATCAGCAGCTTACCTTTCTTCACAAGTGCTACCTAACATCTATGGTCCAAGCAAATAGTATACCATGGACAAAGACAAGTTGATGCGGGAGCATCCAGCAACACCACCAGTTTATATCCTCTGATATAGCTATATTCCCTTTCGAGCTGTGACAAAAAGAAAATGAGACTTCTAACCTCCCTTTTAGATCTTGAAGAAGGACGATCGAGACTATTGACATAGAAGGTGACTAGCTTGTGGCCTTCTGACATTGTTGCACTCTATTCGGAGTCCAAACGAGGTGTAATAGACTAACTGGGTCGTCAAAACCCCAGATTTGGTCTTTTAACTTTTTCTTTTATTTATTTTAAATTTTTAGGATTAGTTTTCTTTTCTAAAATTAGTTTGGATTTTATCTCCTTTTTTTCGGATAAGTTTTCTTTTACTTTTTCTTATTAATTTTCTGCTCTAAAAATTAGTTTAGATTTTATCATTTTTTTTATGAGTTTTCTTTTACTTTTTTTTCTTCCTGTTGTGACTTTTTCTTATTTCTTAGATTATTTAAACAAAGATTAAGACACTTGTAAAGAGAAGAAGATTTTGGTTTAATAATATTTTTGGCAATGCCATTATTTTTCCTATTTCCCAGTATTCCTCTTCGAATCAACAGGTTTTAGAAGGTTGTTTCCGGTATTCGCGTGCGAATCAACAAATTCAATAGCCCGCGGGATAATCGCTAACCCGCACAGCATCAGTTGGTATCAGAGCCTTAGATCCATGGATGATTATTGTGGTCGTGGTCGTCAAAGACAGGTTCCGGCTGAGAAAGTCTCGCGTCGGGATCGAACCGTACCCTACGAGCTCATCGAAGATCCACAGAGACAAGGCGTGGAGCCATCCCAATATCTAGTGGCACAAGATCTTAAAGGATATAAATTATTTTATTTTAATTTGAATAAAATTTTTCTTGAGAAAGATATGGACGACAAGATCAAAATTGTCGGCGATCCAATTTACGATGAGATTGAGTCAAATAGCAAACCAATGTATGAAGACCCAAACGAAGAGGATGAGAACGAAGGGAACGTTGTCGTTGCTATCTTGGGGAAAGAAGAAGAATATTTCCTTATCTCTGATGCTTCCTACTTGGTGGAGAACGAATCCATTGAAGTTCTCACTTACACTCGAAGTTACATATGTGCCGAGGAACTCAATGAGGTGAAGCAAATGCATGGACTGACCATTAAGACTAAGTCTCTAAGCAATCAAATCTCTGTTGACAATGCACTAGTTTCCATGAGAGTGAAGTGTGAAAATCTCAAGGATGCAAGTATGCTTTTCGAGAGGATGCACCAATCCAACATGGTCTCATTCAATGCCATAATCATGGCTTATGCTCAACATGGAGGACTTGGTTTGGAAGCAGTGGAACTGTTCAAAGTGATGCTTGATACAGAAAATGAGCCCACAAGCATCATGTTCATCTCGGTACTGTTTGCATGTGCTCACACTGGGAAGGTCGATGAAGGATGGGAGTATTTTGATTCGATGAGGCAAAAGTATGATATTGAACAGGAAGAACATTATTCATGCATGATCGATCTGTTGGTTCATACCGAGAAGTTTGAGAGAGCTAAGACCATATTACCCTTTATCAAGCACATATCTTGAAGACAAAGATCAAATAAAACTACTCTAGTATGCATCTGTCTGCAACAAATGATTACCGATTTATTGTCAGATGATCTTCCTCCTAAGCTACCACCTAACACTGCCATGAACTCGAGGACGAGTTCTTTTCAACCTGGGGCATCTGATGCAGGAGCATCAGCAACACCACCCATTTATATCCTCTGATACAACTATATTCCCTTTCGAGCTGTGACAAGAAGAAAATGAAACTTCCAACCTCCCTTTTGGATCTTAAAGAAGACGATCAAGACTATCAACATGGAAGGTGACTAGCTTGTAGCCTTCTGACATGGTTGCACCCTATTCGGAGTCCAAA
>JBAMIB010395010.1:0-10491 GCA_037177415.1 Kaempferia rotunda | reverse complement strand
TCCTATAATTTATATCACTTTTGTCTTAAAATTCACCCAAAATAGACTAAGTCTAACACTAGATACCTATAAAATTTAATGGAAATTTCGGGGCGTTACAGAGGACACTTAAGCTGAACCAACATGAACCACCAGTGAGAAATTTAAAAAGGTCATTGGAGAAGGAAGTCAAGATTTGGGTATTGAAAGCTATTCCACTTCCAGCTTGGCTCCTCACACTGAACAGACTCAGACCTCCAGAGATTCAGGGGAGTTTGTTCTAAACTTGACTCTAAAATTCCATTTAGTGTTTTCCTTACATGAATAAATTGTTCTTAGGTGTTTGCTTTAGTTTAATTTCGCAAATAAATTGTATATAAGCATGTTTTCTTTACGATGCTACTTTCATGTTAATAAATTGCTCATATTTGCATGTTCACCTTGGTTTGAGTTGGTTTTTGGATTTCAAGAGACTAAATGGCACCTATAGATTTATTTATGCTAATTTAGAATTCTTGGAAGTTAGTTAAATTTGATTGCTAATATTTTGAAATTCTATTGCTTCTTGGATCCATGAATTGCATGAAATTAGCTCTTAATGATGGAAATTTGGATTGGATGACTTGAATTGAAAGTTTTATGCCTAGTGAGGTATCAACCTAATTTGAGAGGCACTAGTGTGATTGTAATCTAAAACTTGCTTGATTCTTTTCAAGCTATTTGATTAGAATTTAAATCATGATTATGAAGGTGATCTCTTGTTGCTACTTTCCCGCACATTTGAGTTAGATTTGTCTTTGTCATTTCATTTTCTTTTCATTTTGTGAATGGTCATCATCTCTTTGTTTCCTCCTTGGATATGTTGACATTAATGGATATGTGTTGTGTTGTGACCGAGATGGAAAAATTCTGAGTGTGGGGGAGGATTGGAGTTGTTGATAAGCAAGTTTGAGATGTGAAATGCTTCATGGAAGGATCAAGTTGAGTTGGTTCCTTTGTGATAGTTGCTGAATTTTAGTGGATTTTATTGCTATTTTGGAATGTGGACAATTAGACTGCAGCTAGTTGTGAATGCATCTTAATTTAATTTTGGAATCACTATGTTTTTATAGCAATTGTCATGTATCAAAGGTGCTAAATGCTGTCCATGGAGAATTGTTTCATTGATACAGAATTTAATGGTTGTGAAATTCATGAGAAGCTATGATGAATTGGATCTAATACCAAAGATGTTGCTGAATTTTAAATATGGAAATTAGAAAAGCTAGAACAGGTTGCTGATCTTATTCTTGGAGATGAAGTTAAACTGCACATGAATTGAATTTCTAAGCTGGAAACAGAATTAACAAATGTTGAAATCTGTGGCGTGCCAAAAAGTATCAAGTTATTGATTTAGGCCTGAGATCAGTGAAGAAATCATGTGTATATCAAGAAGTTATATTGCTTAATGGTAAATAGTCATTGTATCAACTTTATAAGCTTGGAGAACTCTAAATTTTGAAGCTAGAAATCTGGAAGGCAATTGGGTGTTGCTGTGATGTTTCCTGCTGAAAATCAAGCTAAAAATTGCTGAATCTTGAACTGTAATGTTGAAAATTGAAAACTGATAAAGATACTGATGAAAGATGTGTATCAAGTTGCAAGCTCTAAATTTCTAGAATTTAGGTTGATACACAGGCAATCCGGAAATCAGAGAGTGGATGCTGTGCTGGAAATTGAAAGTGTGTTGTTGCTGAAAATTATTTCTGCTTAATGAGTTGTGAAGCTTCTGATTTAGTTTCTTCAGCAGATTAGTAGCATTCAGATTCCTTGTCTCAACAAAGTTTGTGCCAACTTTTGTGTCAACTTGTATCAGCAGATTCTCAGATTAATCTTCAGCTTAGCAACTTTCCATATTCAAAGTTCAGCTTATAAAATGTTTAGCAAGGTTGATATTCAGCACATTCACATTGCAACCATTGATTCATCTTACAGCAATCCAAACTGCAGATTACAGCACACTGCATTAAACCTCCGTGGCTGCTATTATATGTATTTTAAGTATCCAACAGCTTGATCAGATAACACATTGATTCTTAACAATCTTCAGAATTTGTTTTAAGAACATCACTGCATACACAATTGATTTGTGCTCTAGTCAGAAATAGCATGAGAGTTAGGCACAAAACAGATTTGATTCAGCATCCGAAAACTTCCAGTAGCTCACAACTTGTTAAATGCTGAATTTTGCTGTCAACTTGGAGCTGGGATTGATGATATGAATACAAACTCCCTTGCAAATCTGCAGAAACAAATTAGACTGCAAGGAATTAAGCTGATTTTTGAGGTGAGCAGGAGCTAATTCTGTAATTGTTGGAATCCAAATCTTACTTGTGCATTGCTGGCATTTGGAATCTTAAATGTAGAAAAAATGTATTCATTTGCTGTAATTTGGATTTGAGTTGAGTGCTCCTGGAATTCAGCAATTGAGAACTTGCTGAAATTCTGTGATGCTGATAATTGAAGTGCTGAATTGTACTGATGCTGAACCAGAAAATTTGATGCTAAGAAGAAGATTATTTGAAATGAAATATGGTAGCTGGAATCTGATGTTAAATGCTGTCAAAGCTTAAATTGGAAAGTTGTAAACTATGTACTAATTTGTTTGAAGAAGGATACTTAAGAATTTGGGAAATGCAGCATATTAAGCTAGAGATTTGCTGGATCTACTAGATTAACTATGAGCTGGAAAATTGGTAGATGTGAAGCAATGAATCCTGGAAGTTGGAAATTCTGTTTGTGTCAGTTGGTATCAGATATTTTTCTGGAAATAGCTGCACATGGATTTAATGCTTCTATGCTGAAATATAAATGTTTCAAGTTTAATGTGCACCTTGCTATCTTCTGAAATGAAGATCCTGCTGGAAGATCTAACTTGCTGACACCAGTGCCGGTTGTGCATCAAGGGCTAGAAACTGCTTAAGTGAAGTGGATTGCAAGTTGAAGTATACAATACAGCGAATTGAGCTAAACAAAGGATGGAATTTTGGTAAATGCTGATCCGGAAATCAGTAATGTAACTGGACATTGCTGCGAATAAGATGTTGATACATGAAGAAGTTGAAAACTAACCTTTTGCTGTTGCTGAAGTGCTGTAATTTAAATATGAAACTGATGTTCCTGCAGAATTCAAGAATTCTTAAATGTTGGTACTAAATGTGGAGACTGATCTGTGGTTCCTGAATTCGGCTGGAAATGGGAAACTGAAGTGAAGAAGCTGAAACTTGGACTTTAAAGTTGCTGATTGAATGCTGAATTGGGACAATTCTGCACTAGTGTTTGTGAATCTGTAGGGACATATCCGGAATGAAATGTGCAGAATTGCTGAACTTTGAGCTAAATTGGAATGATATATGAAATTATAGGTAGCAAGGCTAATTTCTACTAAAGTAAAGTTGAATTGTTAAGACTGATGTATAGATGAATCTGAGGAAAGCTTGGCAAGACTGAGTTACAAGATTTCTGTTGGAAATTGTATCAGAAGCCAAATTAGGTTTTGAATTCAGTGCTTCTGTATCAAATATGTACCAAGCCTAAGCAACAGTTCATTTAAGTCAGTAAAGAAAAAAAAAATCAAGTAAGCCTAGCAGTAGCAAATTAGGAAGGAGGCTGGAATTCTGCATAAGGTTTTGAATATAGGTGCATGAAGTCTTGGGCTAATTCTGAAATGCATTGCTGTATTTTGGCAAGTGAGACAGATTGGTGGATGGATGTAAAGGCTATAAAATAGATTTTAGCAAGTTGAATTGTGTCAAATGTATCAAGGATTGTGAGTGACTTAAGAATCAGAAAAATGTTCAGATGAGGACATGGTTGATGAAGAAACAAATGGTAGGATTTGGTGGGCAAAAGAAATTGGTAATAATCTGATTCTTGAAGCTAAAGTATAGATGTTAGATCTGGAATTCTGTCCAAGTTTCTATGCTGTCTGAAAACTGGTTTTGGAGGCTAAAATCTAATGAAGTCTGGAAGAAATCATGTTTTCTATGCTGTCCAAGTTTCTTTGCTGAACTGAAAACTGTTTCTGCTGAGACTTGGTACTGCTACTTGCTGAAATTGATATTTGAAGTGGCTAAATGTTGAAGGAGATTGCTGTTGGAAAAATATGTCTTATGCAGAAACTGAAATTCTGATGTAGTTTCAAATTGCATACTGTTTTAAATTTTAAAGTTATATCACATTCAACTTAGTGGCACTTCGTTGCTATTTTAACTGAGACAGTCAAAAGTCCAAGTGTGGGGGACTGGAGAGTTGGTGTTTTGAAGATGTTAAAGCTGAAACAAGCTGGAATGAAGGCTGGGAATTGCTGAATCTGGGCTTTTTGGATTGATATGAGCTGGAATTGAAATGTTAAATCTGGCCGGATTGAGCTGCAAAAGGATTGGAACTTGCTGTCTAAGATGAAGATGTGTTGATACAGGAATTAAATGAAGTCAGTGAACTATAATGAAAGCTGATGAAATTGTTGAATTGCGGAAATTCAGAATTGTTTAATGCTGAAAGATGATGGAAGAATCAAGAAGAGGAACCTAATTTTTGCATCTAAGTTTAGGTATCATAAGCTGAAACTACAAGCTAAATTAGTGAGTTTTGAAGTATCAATGCTGGAAAAAAACAATAGACATTGAATGAAGCTTTGAACTCTGAAATTGATGCTGAAATTCAGGTTTTGGTGTCAACTCCGTGTCAAAATGCCAAGTTAAGCATCAAATGACTCAGAAAATCAAACAAGATGCTTAAATACATGAAAATAAATGGTGAAATGAGTTTCAATTGAAAATACACATACACATATCCTTTAACGTATCCATATCTTCCACCAAATGCTAACCTTTTGCATTTCCTTTGCTTATTTTCCTTGAAACTTGCTTTCTTTCACTTTGTTTTCATTTCCTATTATCATCTTCATGATTATACATTTATTTCTATGATTGTGGTGAAGAGTAGAAGATAAGCAAGTTTATAGTAGTGCATGAAACACTAGGTGTTTGAGAGCTCTCAACTATAAATGCTTTTGAGATTAGATTGAGAGCCACTTTAAATAGCCATGTGAGGATCTAGAATTAGATTTCATTTCAAGTTCATTCATGATAGATTGAATTCATTGAGATGTTGATAAATGTGATGATTGAGTCTTTGAATGCTTGAATTTTAGATTTTGGCAATCCTAGGTAATTTACTTCCACTATTTTCTAATATTGGTTGAGGAAGTTTCATGGTGTGCCATTTTTAGTTGTTTTTCTTTATTTTATTTACTTTCATGGGACGTTTAAGAATAAGTGTGGGGGATTTGATAATACACGTATTGAGCTTAATTTTTGGTTGATTCTGGATTGATTTATAAGCTAATTGTGTTTGAGATTCATGTAATTAGGCTTTATTTGTAATTGGGATATTTTCAGGGACCTAATTGTAATTTCCTTATTTTGGCATAATTCATCACTGGTTATTTTCATTTTGCCTTGTTGGAAATTAGCACAAGTTGGCCCAAGTCAAACCAAGTCAACCAAGTCAGGAATTGGATTTAATTTGGGTTCATTTTCTTGATTTAAGGATGAATTGGTTCAAATTGACTTGAACCGAACCCTAATTGGACTCAATTCTTTGACCCAAGCTCATCCAATTCATCACAAACCCTAATTCCTTTCAACCAAACCCAATTGGAGATGAACCGGACCTGGAATTGGACTGAACCAGTTGAAATTGGATTGAACCGGATGCTTGAACCAAGAAATAAACCCGGTTTAACAGCCGAGTATTAAAGAGGAAGAATCACGATTTTCAGACCTCGGCTGGAATAGAGTTCGCTATTTCCTTCTCCACGTGCGTGGCTGCCAGCTCCGTCTTCCCTCATTCAGATCTGAATTCATAGCAAAGTCATCGGCAACGGATCTTCATTGCTTGGCGTCATCTTCCCAGTACAGAGGTGAGGGGAAGTGATCTTCCCTCCGGCACATTTCTCCTGCGCACAGTGGACTCTGATTTCGAAGTGTTCTTCAACCGGAGCCTGGTTTCTCGCCGGCAATCTCTTAGAAGTGGTCTTCAGAGGTATCGATCATCAGAGAAGAGGCTGCAAATGATTAGTGAGCTGGATGAAGTGTAGTTGGCATTCTTTGAGCTGGCGGCGATGAGCAGAGGTTGTTGAAGCAGATTAGAAGTGGTCTTCATCTTCTTGATGCAGCTTAAGCTTTACTGATCATTGGATTTCCTTGTTGATTGTGGTTGCAAGTGTTCTTGGCCACTTTCTTGTGTGACGGCAAGTAGATGATGTGTTGAATGAAGATTTCGGATGAAGGAGATGTCCAAACCTTATTCTGTTTCTTTTTTTTTGTCTTCTCTATTTTTTTTCTCATTTTGTTTACTGTCAATTCCATTTCAAACCCCAAATCAGTGTTAATTTTTTGTTTTGAAGGCAAATCCGAATTCTAGATGACATTATGCATTCAAATTTCATAGAGTAACATTAGCTATATTTTCCAATTCATGCTTTGAATGTGTTTGATTTGTTTCTAGTAATTTAGATCTGTTAAGTTCATTTGTAGCTTTAGATTAGGTCAATTTAGTTTTATGATTGTTTGTTTAAAGTTTCGGATAGGTTAGTTTGCTCATTTGATGCACATTAGCTGATTCTCTAAATCATGTTTAGTTTTGCATTGATTTAATTTCTGTTAAACCTGTTTTTTATTTTAGGATTAGGGTTAATATTTCATTTGGAAGCACATTTGAGTTCCAATCTAGATAATTAGTTGCATTTTAGGTTTTTATAGTTTTAATGCATTTGAATTCTTAGTTTTGGCACATTCATTGGTTTCAATTTCCAAATATGTTAATTCAGTTTTAGGATCTTTAATTGCATGCATACATTTAGGTTTTATGCTTGTTGAATTTAGAATATGGTAGGTTTTACTTGCTGATGCATTCTAGTTAGCTTAGCTTAAGGATTCATAGTGCATTAGTTTAGTTTAAGTTAGAATTTTAGTTTATCTTGTTTTAGTGTTAGATTTATTTCTTGCTTTAGTTTTATTAAAGAAAACCCAAAACCCCATTTTATATTTCAAAAATACCAAAAAGACTTTTCTACATCTAATTCGAACATCCATCACTAGTTCCTTGAGAGATTCGACCTGTACCCCTATTCTACATTCACTTCCGTGTTTTAATTGTGGGGTTTCAGTTTATTAATTTGAGTGACTTGGCGTGACACGTAGTAAAAAGCACACATCAAATTATGGCGCCGTTGCCGGGGAACTAGTATTGTTTGTTTGTTTTAGATGTTCTTGTTTTTATTTTTCTTGTTTGCATCTTTCTTGATTTTATTGCACATCTACTTGGGTATTTGTTAGTGATTCATGTTTTTATTATCTTGTTTTCATTTTTATTGATTTTATTGATTATTTACCTGGGTATCTAACTGGTGGTTTATTTTTCTATGCATGATTGAGTGTTTATTTGAGTAATTGTTGATAGATATGGAGGAGCAAAATGAGATTGCTGATTCATTGAGGGAATTGAGATTTTTGGTGGAGCAAATGAATGCAAGTAACATGAGAAACACTGATTTGAGGTTTAACAATTCATTGTGCCATCAAAAACCTCAAAATTGGAATTTTCAGCATGCTCACCAACAAAATCATCAAACCTGTCAGTCTTATCAGCCCTCCTTCCATCAAAATCAGCACCATTATCAAGGATTTCAAGTTTACCAAGATTCCCATAATTTTCAAGAAAATTTTCAACCTTCTATCCCCCAAAACCAAAAATTTCAGCAAGGGTTTCAAGGTGGAATTCAGAATTTTCAGCAACCCTTGAAACCTAATTTATCTCAATTGGTGGCTTAAGGGAATCAAGGAGCTTCACACTCCAAGATGGAGGATTATTTACAACAATTTATGGTGCAACGAGTAGAAATTCAACAAAGGACTGATTCATCTTTTCAGAATTTAGAGAGGCAACTTGAACAGCTTGCCAGTAACTCAAATCAAATGCAAGCTCAAGGATCAAAAAAATTATCTGCTCAAGAAACTTCAGATCTTTTAGAATACGTAAATGATATTGGATTGAGTTATACTTCTGATCCAATTACTTTTGTTCAGAAATTGTTCCAAGAAGCAGCCCCAGAGAGTTCAATTCCAGGTGCTCCAAGAGCTTTAGAATCTGACTTTTCTGATTCAAGAACAAGGCGGGATTATTAAACCTCAGATGGTCATTGTTCTTCAGAGTTAGCACCTGAAGGAGCTCAGGAATCAGTCCCAGATAGCTCTTCTGACTTTATGTCTCATCAACAGGATTTTTCTAACTTGTCATTTCATGATTTAGCACTTGATTCTGATTTTTCTGATGTTGATGAAATTTTAATTGCAGAAACTCTTGATGATGCAGGTGTAGCTGACGAGGATAGATTACCTATTTTGGGTACATGCACATCAGAGTTAGAGGAAGAGCCAGGGCATTCATCAGAGCAGGAAGGTACCACATTCATCATTTCAGAGCCTCCAGGTAAAACTCAGGGAAATGAGGTAAATGTCTCTTCTGAATTTTTAGAAAATACCATGGAGGTAGTTAAATATGATTTTATTGGATGTGAGTCATTTTCTGATACTTGCTCTATTCCTTTTGATATTGATTCTAGATTTTCTTACCCTGCATGCGTGCAGGATATGTATTGTTTTTGTAGTGCGGTGCAGGATTTTTACAGATTTATTAGGATGCACGCATGTCAGGATGGATCTTATACATGGAGGACACTCAGACTGACCCATAATGAGCCACCAGGAAGAGTTTTAAGAGGATCATTTGTGCAAGAAGTCAAGATCTGGGTATTTCAAGCCATTAAACTTCCAGCTTGGCTTCTGAAACTGAACAGACTCAGACCACCTGAGATCAGGGGAGTCTGTTCCATCTCACATTTTTCTTTTTAGTTATCTTTTCTTTGCATGAATAAATTGTTTTTATGTGTTTGCTTTAGTTTAATTTTGCAAATAACATGTACATACGCAATTTTATTTCATGATGCCATGTTCGGGTGAGGGTTGCAAATTAATTGTGTTCACCGTGGTTAGTTTGGGTTCTTTTGGATTTCAAGAAACTAGATGGCACCCATGAATTTCTTTATATCAATTTAGAAGTTCTGGAAGTCAGTTAAATTTGATTGCCAACATTTTGAGATTTAATGCTTCTTGGATCCATCAATTGCATGAAATTAACACTTTGTGATGAATTTTTGATTGAATGACTTGAAATTAAAATTTTTCATGCCTAGTGAGATATCAACCTAATTTGTGAGGTACTAGTGTGATTGTAATCTAGAACTTGCTTTGATTCTCTCTAAACTACTTGACTAGATTTTAAATCATGATTATGAAGGTAATCCTTTGATTCTACTTCTCCACACATTTTAGTTAGGTTTAACCTTGTCTGGTCACATTTTCTCTATTTTCCTTGGATATGGATACATTAATTGGTATGTGTTGTGTTGTGACTAAAATGGAAAAATTTTAAGTGTGGGGGAGGATATCACATGTTGGAAGGCTAATTCTTTTTGGTATTAGTTGCCGAAATTTTTGAAGTTTTGATTGGAATAGAGCTAGACTGTAGCTAGCTTCATAATTATGAATGCAAAATGTATTTTAGCAACTCATGTATCAAAGATGTGCCAATTTCATTGAGAAGAAGTTGATTTGAAGTTATTCTAAATTGCTGGAAATTTGAAGCTAGCATGTGCCAACTTTGTATCAAGAAGCTAGGGGAGACTTTAAAGTGTCAAAGAAACCAAGCTAAGTTGTTGCAAATGGGTTGACAAATGGTTTTTAATCTTGGATGTAACCTAATTACGTTGGATGTGACCTAATTATGGATGTATCGACAGGAGAATATTGTTGTGCTGGAATTTCACTGTGAAACTCTGCTTTAGAATTGTGTAAGGTGCTGAAAATCTGAATTTTATCCAAAACAGTGCTGGCATTTTATTTACAAGCTGGAATTGTGATTTTCTGGAAATGCATTTCTGAAATGAAACCTTGGAAGAGGGAAATTGCTGAAGTTGAAGCTGACTTCAGAGCTGTAGAAATGTGAATCTGTTTCTATTTGAAGTGAGGAAGTTCTGGAATTAATAGTTGTGCTTAAGTAAGGAAGGTGATAAAGTTGCTGTACCACACTTGTAGTTCTGGAATGGCATGAGTCAAGGTTAAACTGCATGTGTAAAGATTGTAAAAAATCTGATTCAGCAAGTTAAAGTCTTAAACTGTAATAACAGTTGCTGGAAACGAATTTTGGACTTGATACTTCTTCCTTGATTCATCTGAGCAAGCGTGAATGAAGCTGATTTAAAAGCTAGAGATGGTAAGGAATAGCTGAACAATTGAAGTGCTGATTTCTTTTTGCTAGAATTTGAGTTGTGAAAACTGAGTATAAAAGCATGAGTGGAGCATTGAACTTATGGGAACTAATTTTGTAATTGCTTAAGCTGCAATTTTT
>JBAMIB010395001.1:0-10492 GCA_037177415.1 Kaempferia rotunda | reverse complement strand
TCTCTCTCTCTCTCTCTCTCTCTCTCTCTCTCTCTCTCTCTCTCTCTCTCTCTCTCTCTCTCTCTCTCTCTCTCTGCGATCTATCCTTAATAAGGACAAACTCAATGTAGATAATTTCTTGGACTGGTACAGAAACTTGAGAATTGTTTTCAATCAAGAATGAAAATTGTATGTCCTAGAACAACCTATTCCTGAAGCACCCGCCGCTACTGCTACTCATGCTGATAAGGATGCTTATAAGAAGTATCAAGATGATGTATTAGATGTGTTATGTCTTATGCTTGCCACCATGAACTCTAAGCTTCAGAAGCAACATGAGAACATGGATGCTCACGATATAGTTAAACATCTTAGACAACTATATCAAGGGCAGGTAAGGCACAAGATTTGAGATATCAAAAGCTTTATTTCAATGTAAGATGCAAGAAGGAAGTCCTGTAGGAACTCATATACTCAAAATGATTGGGTATGTTGAGAACCTTATGATTGTCATTTCCATTTGGCCAAGAATTGGCCATTGACCTTGTTCTGTAGTCATTACCAGAAAGTTCTAGTCAATTTGTCATGAACTATAACATGAATGAAATTGACAAACCATCACCTAAAATGTTAAGCATATTGAGAACTATTGAACTCAATCTCAAGAAGATAAAACATAGTTCCATTTTG
Organism: Kaempferia rotunda; assembly: GCA_037177415.1. Taxonomy (NCBI): domain Eukaryota; kingdom Viridiplantae; phylum Streptophyta; class Magnoliopsida; order Zingiberales; family Zingiberaceae; genus Kaempferia; species Kaempferia rotunda. The sequence continues at coordinate 9,823 of JBAMIB010395001.1, read as the reverse complement.
ATGGTGCACAAGGGCAAAAGCAAATGACAACCCAAAGGTAAGGGTAAGACCCAAGGCCAAAGGCAAGGCCACGTCTCATGCATTGATACCTAAAGGTGGGGTGGCTAAGGAAGAAATCTACTTCCACTATTGTGAAACTGAATACTGGAAGAGGAACATCAAATTGTACCTAGAGGAAGTAAAAAGGAAAAGAAGTGAGACTTCTACCTCAGGTATATATGTTATAGAAGTCAATCTATTTATTTCTTCTTCATGAGTATTAGATATCGGTTGTGCATCTCACATTTGTACTAATATGCAGAGCCTGAGAAATAGTAGATCATTGACAAAGGGCGAAGTGGACATACACGTAGGCAATGACGAAAGAGTTGCTGCTATATAGGAACATATTTCTTATCTTTGTCCACTGGGTTTATTCTAGAACTAAAGAATGTTATTATGTATCCGCTTTAATTAAGAACATTATCTCTATTTCTTATTTGGACAAGAAGGATTTTTCATTTATAATAAAGGACAATTGATGTTCTATTTATTTAAATGAAATGTTCAATTGTAGTATACATCTTATGAATGAATTCAATGTTCTAGATTTTGAAAACTTAATCTATAACATAAATATCAAAAGATCCAAACCTAATTATTTGAACCAAACATACCTCTCTGCATTGTCACTTGGGTCACATAAATGAAAATCACATATCACAACTCCATAAGAATGGATTTTTGGACTCATTTGATTTTGAATCATATGAGATATGTGAATCTGGTTTTCAAGGCAAGATGACAAAGACTCCTTTTAGTTGACACAACGAAAGAGCTAATAAATTATTATAACTCATACATACTGATGGAGGCTATAAGTATTCCATTATTTTCATTGATGATTTCAGTAGATATGACTATGTGTATCTAATGGAACACAAGTCAAAATTTTTTGAAAAGTTCAAAGAATTCAAGAATGAAGTATAAAATCAACTTGGTAAACGTATTAAGATGCTTCAATCGTATCACAAATCCACTTACGAAGGGTTTGTAACCCAAGGTGTTTCGTGTGCATGTTGCAGATATGAGGGTGTTTTTATTGGGTGAAGTACCTATTTAGTGGGAGTTTATATTTATGTTTATCATTTTGTTACTTTATGTAATGAAGATTTTAGTTATTAATTATGTATATATGTTCATTTTTCCACACCTAGTTTTTTTTTTATATGTTTCAAAAGTAACGGATATTGATTACCACTCTGATATAAAGATATCATAATTTACTAATGCAGTTTAGCATTTGGTATAGTAATATGATATGGGCTCTATTTTGAGTTATTAAAAAATAGATCATGATTTACAACTGTAGTTTATCTTAAGGTATTTGTAAACATGGCATGAACCTTTTAAGCAATTTTCATGCTACACATCAGTTCATATTTTGTTTACTATGAGACTTGTTATAGTTATAGTAACTATGACTCCTCAGTTATTGTCGATGGAATTAATAGACTAAATTGTTTACGGAGGTATTTTTAACTATAAAGATTGACATTGTTACATGTAACTAAGGAATATATTGTATATTATGTCACATGTAGTCTAAGTGGGAGATAGTCATCAAGAAGCCCGTGAGTAAGGCTAATATTCAAGGGGAAAAAAATTGAAAAGGAACAACTGGCAATTAATGAATTATCAAATTAATATCTTTATCATACAAAAATATTTATTATAAAAAATAATCTTACTTTGGTATTATAGGGGCTATAACTAACTTCTATAATACCTAACCACGGGTAAAATATTATATTTCATTCTAATCAAAATTATTATACATAAAATATTATTTATCTAAATATTTTTTATTAATTATATCAAAATTATTTAAACTTCATTAAAAAACATTTTAATTTGATCAAATCATTCTAAAATTTTTATAATAGCTACTTAATAACAATTATAATGCTAGAATAAATAATACAAGATTATTATAGTATTACATGTAAAGAATTACTTAATAACTAAACTAAAATAATTTTGAGTTTAAATACTTTTGATAAAGTTTGTCAAGAATATTTTGATATAATAGTATTAAATGTAAAATAATTTTGATTTAGAGTAAATTATTATATTTTATTATATTATTATAATAACTAAGGGTGAGAAAAATGAATCCGATATGATGATCTGATATGAGTCAATTCGAAAACAGGTTGGATATTTTTGAATCTTTGTTAGAGGATTTTTGGATTAAAAATTTTTTAGTCGGGTTTTAGATCAGATTCAGGTTGACCCGAGTTGACCTAAATTTAATATTTAGTATATTTTGTTAGGGTTAAATAAAATTTTATTTTAAAAATTAAAATATTTTTATGTATATTAATATTAATGTTATTATTATATTAATGAATTATTAGATAAAAGTCAAGAATTATAAAGCAAATAGTCTAAAAAATATATCGTTTTGATTCGGATTATTCGGGTCAGGTTCGGGTTAGTCATGTTTGAATTCAGGTTTAGGGGTTTCGGATTGTATTCGAATTCAGGTCGGATTTGGGTTCGGATTTAAAAAAAAAAATCCAACCTGACCCGAATACAATCTATCCAAATTAACACCCCTAGTAACAACTACTAGATAGCATCCCGGGGTGTTGTTAGTGGGTGGAAAATTTGTCACAATTGGGGGTAGGAATCAATTTTTGACAGATGCATACCTAAAAAAAAAATCTCCTCCCACACACTAGCCACACAGTATAATTTACCTATCCTATGATTTACCACGTATAGAATGATAGTAATTACCTTTTCTACAACAACTACTAGATAGTTACTACAATAATAATAATAATAATAATAATAATAATAATAATAATAAATATTTTAAAATAAAAAAAATGATAAAATGGATGCCTATTTAATAATTTTACAAAAAGGAGTGTCCGTTTTTAAATATTTGATAATATGGCCGGACAGACCTTGCTTGTTGGCTCACAACCCACGATAAGCCCAATGAATGGATGGCAACTGTATCGAAGCCCACTTGGCTTCCAAATTGTAACCAGAGGTCAAAATTGAATTGAGGACAATTGACTACTTTACCAAGCTGGATCGTACTTCGGAGAGGAATCTAAAATCTGTAACGGTGAGAGTTCCTATTTCCAAAGCGTATTCTGTAGTTTTGGTCTTTTAAAGGAGACGTACAAGAGCAAGAAATGTAATTGGATATGTTATTTTACCTCACAGCATAACAAATTCTGATACAATGAAACCAGACTATTCGACCAAATTCAGACTCGTAATTCCACAGCAGAATAGATTTAATTTATGCGATTGTATTGCTCTTGACAATACACACTGGGACAAGGAAGGGTTCCACTTGTTGCAATTTGGCGTTGCCATCGTCGTCATTATTACCTTACCCTTTTCCCGACCAAACTCTGATGCACCTTTAGCTACGGGCGACAGCGACAAGGCGGTCAAGAACGGCAATCGCTGGTGGCCTAGATCTTGCGGAGTTTGTCAGCCTTCACGAGCGGGTTGGCGAGCGCGATCGAGTCCCGGCCGGCCGCCTTGTAGTCGAAGATGCACGAGTGGCGCTCTGGGTAGCGATGCACCCCGCAGAAGGTTTCGCCACACCGGCACTGGAACCCCATCAGGCCCACCTTCTTCCGGCACGACAGGCACCGACTCGGCCGACTGGCCGTGTCCACGGCTGAACCCGATGGTCCGGTCGTTGTTCCCGAGGGAAGAGAAGAGGCGGCGGAGGGAGAGGACAAGGACAAGGCCGAGGCGGAAGCCGACGGAGGAGGGGAGAGGGACCGCTCCACGGCGACCTTGGCGGAGGCGGCGTTATCCTCCTTGAGACGGAGGTCGCGGTAGCACTTGGAGCACAGATCCAGAGTCGCGGGGCTTCCGAAGAAGCCGCAGTTGTTGGCGCATAGCCGGTGCCCTTCCTGGAACCGCTGCTCCTCCGCCATCGGTAAATCTGCCCTAAATCAAACAAAAATTTCAGCAAAAACACGAACAGACTCCCAAATCCGCCATGATTTGCTCAAATCAAAGAACAACCATCAAACATTAAATCGAAAACAAACAACAAACCCATCTATCGGGAAAAAAAACAAAAACATAAACAAAAAAACAAAAGTCGATATGAATCAGAAGAAATCAACCTTCCGAACGCCGCCTCTTCGGAAACGTAGTCGACGACGAGAAGGAAACGAGAGGGCCACGGCGTCCTTCATGTTCGTGCAATCTGGCACGAATAAATAATGAGAGGAACGGAAATCGCCAGCGAAGATTAAGCGTAATTACAACCGAACCACCCTCCTTTCTCGGTGGCGGACGGACGTGGTAAACGGAAAGCGGCGTATGGTGCCACGTCGCCATCACTTAGGGAATATGGACACGGTGGCGGCCGGCGAGGGCCATCCTGTAATTCTCTACAAGTCGGGGGGCGATGGTAACGGAACGTTCTGATTAATTAAAGCAAAACTTGACCTTTTAGTGGCAGCTGCGCCTTACACGTGTAACCTATGCGGACGTGTCGTCTCTTCCACGTATCTGTTGCCCGTACGGTAGCTTCTAGAATAATGAATTATAAAAGGAGAATTGGAACCGAACGCATCTGAATAATTAATTATATCATCATATTCGCATTAATTAATGATTAACAAAAAATTGTAGTGCATTTTTACATTTTTAGTCAGGTTAGTTGTTTTCTAAAATATAATTATGCTAATCGCTTACTCTAACAATTTATTTGGGCCAATTGGCCTCTTCAACCTTTAGGGCCTAAATAAGTATCCAAGTTTATTGGAAAATAATCAACATTATGTCCCAAATCATGTAAGTCATAAAAGGGTATACATTTTTAAAAAATAAAAAATAAAACAAAGCCCATTAGAAATTTTATTCCTAGAATATCTTTTATCCAAGGATATTATAGTAGCTATCAGCTACCAACAAATTACAACAATTCGTATAAGCTATTAGGTAATTACAATAATGTGTAGAAACTACTAAATTTGTTTTCAAAGTAGTTTTGATTGTAACTATTTTAAAGTGATTTTGATTAATTTAAAATATTTTTTATAAAATTTAAATAATTTTAACTAATTAAAAGTTATTTTAATATTAGAGTGTTCAACAAATTTAGGATTTAGAATTCAAGGCATATGGTTTAGGATTTAGTTATAATTGTATAGCTAATACGCCGAGTGGAAAGTACTTAATAATTGCTAAATCATTAAAAAAAATAATTATTCACTTTAATTAAAAATAATAATACGCACAAATCACTATTATATCAACAATTTCTTTACCAACTTAATCAAACTTATTTAAAATTTATTAAAATTATTTTAAAATAATTATAATTAAATTTTAAATCCTAAAATCCTTTGAAAACAATTATAGGAATTTATACAATTATAATAGACCTGCTACAACAATATTAGATAAGGAGTAATATGAGAATATATATTTTTTATATATATATAAAACTTCTTTTTATTTTTTTTAATTAAAAGATGTTATGATTTATATAATCTGAGATGTCCTAATTTATATATACAGAGAGGGGGAATATTAGTCTGCACAATACCGCGTGCTCTACATTCATGTGTGACTCAGCGTCAAAAGGCGCCTTCATGCACTTGAAGGCGCCTTCAGCACAGAGAGTCACGTACATGTTGTGCAGATTAATATTTAATTATATATAGAGAGGGAGGAATATTAGAATGTACAACATCGCGTGTGAGACATTCATGTGTAACTCAGCGTTGAAAACACCTTCAGCGCAGAGAGTTGCGTAAGAAGGTCGTGCACGCTGGCGCGTGTGAGACATTCATATATATATCAACATTTATAAATACTTTCCAATTATTTTGACAGCAGTGAAAAACTTCTGCGGAATTAAAACAATTAAAAAAATTAAATACCTCGATTATAAAAAAAATAATAAAATATAACTTATACACAGTAACAAATCGATCTCCAACACTTTGACGCCACCTTAAATCAATTTTAACCAACTTGAATTCAAACTATTCCAAAATGATACAACTTTATTCAAAATCATTTGAAAATAATTTTAAGCAATTTCAATCAAAACTACTCTAAAATAATACAATTTTAATTTTAAAAAAAATACATAAAAATATTTTACAAATTAAATCAACTAGCAGCAGGTGATTTTTAATTGCTATGTTATCAAATTTACTTGTATTTAATTCACTATTTCGATTGTTTTCAGTAAAATTTGGTCGTCTAGACCTCCCTCTGTTTACACATATTTTCCATAAAAATTATTATAAAATTTTTTTTACTCATGTTTGTATAATCTGTCAACCTAGCCGAACAGAATCAGGTAACCACTATGAACCAAACGAAGCAGCACTATGAACCAACCATCAACTTCTCTTCATCAAACCTTGTCTTGCTTATTATTCACAAGGGGAATCATCTCCATTCGACCCCGAGGGGTGCGCGGTGTTCGTGGCGTTCCAGGAACGGCGGCCTGCTGTGACAACCGATGTCGAACGTACCCGTAAAATGTGCACCCCAGCAAGGTCACTGCGCATCCAAAAGCATTCATAGCAGAAATGGGGTTTCTGAAGATAAGCCATGACACTAACACCGCAACGGCAACCTGAGATCACATTCATATTTCATTAGAGAACGATCATAAGAGACTATTTTGAGTTGAACAATCAAAATATAATATGAAAAGAGATAAGGAATTGAGTTTGGATCATAACTCACTTTCATGTTGCCAGCTACGTTGAATGTAACTGCTGTAGTAGAGTGTATGACATAAAAGATCGAGAAGTTGAGGCAAAAAGCTAATATTCCTGAGCTAAAAATGATGACCGACGATGAATAAATAGACTGATGTGTGTATATCCAGTTCATGACTCCAGCCCCTTCGATCAACATTGCTGGTATAGCTAATATCATGGTCGCATAGGGTGCCATGTAGTAGACAGTGTTTATGCTACATAAAAGAAATAAAGGCTGTGTTAGTTTGGAGAAGGCGCGGATTGATTATCTTAGCTTGGCAGAGATATGCATATCAATCGCTGTTCGCCAAGGAGGTTTATCAGACATGCAGCAACTTCATGGAAGATAGAAATCTGCTAAGTTTTCCTTGTCTAAACGGCTACAGTATGCATCATGGTATCAAAAGATTCAAAACATTGCAGGGTAGTCACGCAGGTTGTGTTCAAAACATTTGTTGAGATATGAGACAGATGAAACATTGGAAGTTGACTGTGAGATAAAAGTGCCATCATTTAAATGTTGTTTGATATTCATTGTGCCAAGGAGAATGAATTAAATATTATACAAGCTCATAGGATCAACAATCCTCGAGAAGAGCACGTCGAAGTTACAAAAATCATGGAAATAGGATTGAAGCATAGAAGAAAATACTAGAAGGCTCTGCATCATAAAAGGAAACATAAACAAATGAGGGCTTGGTTTCCTTGGAGAAAAATATAGGAAGCAAGAAAGAATGGGAGAGAAAGTAGGTGCGGTGCGGTGACTAAAAACTCATGTTTACTTGGACAGAGAGTTCAGGGAAGAAAGAAAGATGCAGAGATTAAAACCATGAACTTTCTTACCAAACAAATCATCCCATGACTATGCACAAATTGGAGAGCAATTTGAGGCTGTAACACGAAATTATTAGGGTTGTTCATCCCTCATGCAGTCCCTCGTAGATGGGAAGTCTCTTGCTGTATTGCCCAACACGCTCCCCCCTCCACCTTCCCCACTGCCCATGCGACTCCAAACCCAATCTTACTTTCTCCCTTTGAAAAGATTCCCTCCTTGATAAGCAAATATCTCAAACACAATAGATTTTGCTCGCTTCACCACCATCCACAACCTCCTAATGCTCTTAGTCGGCCGTTGTATTTCAATACCCAAGCTCCACTACTTCCCTCCAAATTGAGCCCTCCCAAGGTAGTCCTTCCTTTGTGATCCTTCTTGGTAAAATCCCTATACTCATTAAAGTTTTGCTCTCAACTGCAAACCATGACTATAGTGGCAAAGCCTTAGCTAAGAAGGTGGCAATGTAAAAAAAGGCGAAAAAGAAAGTAGAATATTTGGAGCACTTATTTTTTACCATCTATATCTCAGCGATATGGTCTTCCACATAGGGATAAGATTATTGTAGCAAACCTCAAATGGCGGCAAACCCAACTTGATCATGATGGTGATGGAAAAGAACAATTTTTGACATAGTGAAGAGAGCATTACAGATATTCATTATTACCTGTCAAATTTGTATCCATGAAGAAGAGACTCTGCTAGAATTGTCTTTGTAGATGTGGCAAGACACCCAAGCAATGCAGCACAAAATCCAAGACCGTTGAAGCTAAGCTCAGTTATAGACGTCAGAAGAATACCCCCAACAATGGGCACCAATGAAGCCCATATGCGCCATTCAAAAACTTTATTCCATACTAGCCACTGAAGAATCACTGTCATATACATATATTTAGGTAAGATACAAGCAATGTGAAATTTCATAATTAAAATGAAAACCATCAAAAGAAAAGCAAAAAAGAACACAGTTACCTGTTGTTGCAGGAGTGAAGGATTTTATTGTTTGCATGAACGAAACAGGAATATACCTCAAGCTGACATTTCCCAATACAATGTTGATGCAAAACACAAAGGACATTGGGAATATTCTCCTCCATCGATCTTGATATTTTACCTCAATCAGTGGTTTGATTTTAAGAAATTTAATTGCAACAAATGCTCCGACAGTAGAGCATACAAAATGAATGCATGATACGGTCAGAGGAAACTTGAAATCCAATTTCTGCAAAGTAGATTTTCCGGTTAGACCATTCAGCTTAGAAATTGAAACCTAGAAATTATTTTGACATTCTCAAGATAGGTAATGTGGATAGTTTCTTGGCAGTTATGGTGATTAGTGAATGATGAATCTTCAATAGTAATATAATTGACAAAACATCACATCATATATTAGTCCGTTTGGATACACAAAAATTTGACGCCATATTACAATGTCTGTATCTTTTAATCAGGGAACATTATTCTAAACTCCAAAGAAATCTCAAATTTACTGTGCAATTTTTTCTCATAATATGCATTGTGAAAGTATCAACAGGATATATAAAGGTTGGGTTTGTCTCACAGTTGGTAAATTTGAATATTACACTAACAAATAACAACTTAATAATATCAAAGAGAAAAAAAAACTAATTCTTAATAATAACATAAAAATCAGGAGTATTTAGATGTTGTTGAAAGACAAACTTATCCTCCCAAAGTATATTCCCTTCTCTTTAAAAAAATTGAAAAATAATCTGAATGTCAAACCTAGAATTTTAAATTTGCATTCGTCAATTTGAAATACATGATCATTGTGAGGTATCAGCCTCATCAAGAAATGGATCGCAATATCCAATTCCCATCTTTAACTCAACTGATTATATTGCTCAGCTTACATTTAGCATGCTTGTGCTTCGATTCCACAAAGCATCCTTAAATAGGGAAACAAGAGTATGAGTTTTCAAAACGCAGGATGTAGCTCAGCAGCAAATCCAACGGGAATTAGTTCCCTTACGAGTATTTTATCAAGTACTCTACCGTTTTGATCACAAGTATTTAACTTTAACTTCTACCTATTCTCGGACCTCTAACTCTCATCCCGACAAAAAGATTGCTTACTCTCAACGAAATTATCATATAAAATGTGCCTTTATAAACCCTCACGAAAAGTTAGCAATGAATAAAGAAAAAAAAAAAAGAAGAAGAAAGGAAATACAAAGAGTACCCTGTAATAAATCGGTCAACGTAA